>WYDI02035024.1:0-12428 GCA_009867235.2 Psittacus erithacus
CTCCTCTGGCCTCGCTCCAACAGCTCCACGTCCCTCTTGTGCTGCTGCCCCAGAGCTGGATCAGGACTGCAGGGGGGGTCTCCCTATAGTGCAGCAGAGGGGCAGGATCCCCTCCCTGAGCTGCTGCTCACGCTCTGGGGGTTGCAGCCCAGCACCCAGAGGGGTTCTGGGCTCAAGCGCTCACTGAAGCCGGGTCATGGGGAGCTTCTCGTCAACCAACACCTCCAAGTCCTTCTCCTCAGGGCTGCTCCATCCCCTCTTTCCCCAGCCTGTGTTTGTGCTTGGGGTTGCCCTGATCCAGGTTCAGGACCTTGTACTTGGCCTTGTCGAACTTCATGAGTTTTTTAACTGAGTATGATGTAATGTGTATATTAGGCATTGAATTTTGTTGGGACTTACTAAGATTTGACACCAATGGTTATGGTCCCATAGCCCATAGTTATAGGACAAATACAGCGGCCTCAATGCTGTAGAGTTTGGGTGTTTTCATAATTTTTTCTTGTAGGTTAGCGCACGGATGAGATGCAATTGAAATGGGGAGAAAAAGAAAACAGAATCCATGAAAGCTGAATTACAGTATTTGTGTGTTTAGGAGAGACACGTTTGACAGTGCCTGCCAGTGTTGTGTGTTACAACAGGTATTGATAGTGCTTGAAGAATCCTGCCATGATCTCATTTGTCTCCCTTGGGTAGGGTGCCCTTTGCAGTATCCAAATGCTGGCTGCCAAGCAGCAGGTGAAGGGCACAAGTCCCTCTGGGAATGACAAATAACAGACACTGATTCATAGGCAGTGGGTTTTAAGCTCTTTAACATGGGACTGACTTCACCTTGTTGCAGTCGTAGAGAATCACGTACACGGTTTTGTAAGCACTGACACTGAGGCAGATAAAAGATTTCAGACTGGAATTAAAATCAGGTGTGATCCAGAAATGAGAAGAGCGATGCAGAGATTCCAATATTACAGATTTAGGATTTCCTTTCCACGCCAGTGTACTGTGGGAAGGGTGATGAAGAGGGAGATAACTAATAATATCTTTTTGTTGTTAAAAAAAATAAGAAAGCAAGCATTAAACTACTGTTCATGTGCATTTTTTAGTGCAGAAACCTGTGTCTGTGCACACTTATGTAGAGCAATGCTTTGATTTATAGGTAGAAAGGAAGCAATGTGAATGTACCTTCTTCCACAGCCTTATTGCAAACTGCCCACAGGGTTTGCTGCATTTTGGGTTAAATTTATGGCACCATAAACCAGAAGGTGAGTAACAAGGTGTTACTGGTTGTAGGTTTCATAGCTGTTTTTCTGTCCCCTTGATAACTTTGTACTTGCAATAGCAATGCTTCCAACATGTTGGCTGTAGGATCTGGAATACGATGTCTCTCCAGTTGCATATATTAATGCTTGCATTAATATGGATTCTTGCATATATTTACCTTTCAAATGGCTTTTCTTTTTTTCTTTTTAGGTTATGAACTCTGTGTTTAAGACTATTCTGGACTTGACGTATCCAATAACCTCTATGTTTTCGGGAGCAGCTTTTAACAACAGCATCAACAATATCTTCAAAGATAAGCAGATAGAGGTAGGTTGCTTATTCACTTCCTGCACAGTAAGTGATGCCACTGTGTTCTGTTGCAGCAGAAATAGCTTTCTTCCATGCTAATGTGAGATACAGGGCTGTGGGATGACTGAAAACATGTGAAAACTGGGACTGTGGTGTTACATGAATATAGGATGGAGCCTGTGAGGGTGCTGAGGTGCTGGCACAGGGTGCCCAGAGAAGCTGTGGCTGCCCCATCCCTGGCAGTGTTCAAGGCCAGGTTGGACGCAGGGGCTTGGAGCAAGCTGCTCTAGTGGAAGTTGTCCCTGCCCGTGGCAGGGGTTGGAGCTGGATGAGCCTTAAGGTTCCTTCCAACCCAAACTATTCCATGACTATGATTTCGGTGGATTTAGAAAACACAAGGAGAAGATTATTTGTGGATACTTCTTTTCTGTTTGACAAAAGGGTCCTGTTGTCTGAGAGCAGAAGTTAAAATTGTGTCACTAAAGTAGAATTGCTCAGACTGTTTTATTGTTATTATTCTGCAAATCAGGTCTCAGAGACCCTTGGGGCACAGCAGCAGAAGGTCTTGAAGAGGTTAGCGATGGGTTTGGCTTTCTTTTTACTTTAGTTTTTCTGTTTGAAGCTAGAGTGAGTTTTAATGAACAGCCCATTGAAAACTGCAATAGCATCCAAGTATTTTGGTTCCTGTTTTGCACTGGTGACCTTTCTGTAATTGCTACATGTATGGTGTGCCTGAGCTGATGGCCACCCTCAGAATCCCACCTACCCTCCATCCCTCAGCAGTAGCAATTCATAAAGCACGTTATCAATGATTGCTTTCCTAGATCACCAAGTCCTGCAATCTTACCTCATTTGCAATTTTAAGTAAATTATTCCTGTGCTTGGAATGCTTGTGATGAAAGATTAAGTAGCAAATTTACACTGTATATACTTATAGAAACACAGAATCCCAGACTGGTTTGGGTTGGAAGGGACCTTAAAGCTCATCCAGTTCCAACCCCCTGCCATGGGTAGGGATACCTTCCACTAGAGCAGCTTGCTCCAAGCCCTGTCCAATCCAGCCTTGGTAATTTTCTGCCAAGAAACCAAAGCTTCAAGTATATTTATTAAAAATCATGTAAGATAGATCTACTTCGAATATATTTATTAAAAATAATCTAAAACATTCCCTGCTTAAATGCAAGTATAAAGTGATTAATCATCACTTGGCTTAAAATAGCATCTTGCTGTGCAGAGTGGGGCTGGGAACGAGCAGGTTTGAGAGTGATAAATCCTTCTGAGGCTGGAATTATTTTTGTGTTGTTGTTGGGCAGCACCAGCCCCACTCTGTCAGCTCTTTGATCAGGTGTGTCCCTTCCTGAAGCCCTCCAGCTCCTATCTTTGGTTTCAGCAGTGCCTGATAGGCAAACATGTGATTGTCCGATGACTGAGGCAGCCGAGGAGCTGCTGCGCAAAGCCCCCAGACCTTCTCGGTGGTGGGAAGTGTGGTCTCCTCTTGGGTAACGTGGTGTGAATTGCAGGTGGTACATTGCAGTGTGAGGCTGTAGGATAACACCAAGCAAAGCTTTGAGAGGGAGGGAGTGACAAAATTGAAGAGAATCGCTGAGCTTAGTTGGCCCCAGCTTCCCTTGCTCGCCCCATCACTGCTTTTGATTTCAGCAGTCAGTTTATTGTACTTGCCTTCAAGATGCAGCAGATTCCTTCCCTATGATTGTTACAGGTGAAGTTTTGTGATCTTTTCTGACCTTGCAGTCACAGGAATGTTTTGCCCAAGAGAAATCCAGTTCCAAGGCATGCAGCAGTGTCATGGAACCGTAGACTTGTTTGAGTTGGAATGGACCTTAAAAGTCATCCAGTTCCAAGCCCCTGCCACAGGCAGGGACACCTTCCACTAGAGCAGCTTGCTCCAAGCCCTGTCCAGCTTGGCTGTGAACATCTTTGTGGGCATCTGCTGATCCTTTAGTCAAAATCCTTCAGTCTGTGCTTGAGGATTTCCTCATGTTGGAAGACTTCCATCAGATAAAGAAGGAAAAATGCTGTGTGGCACTGCAGGGAAGGAGGCAGTTACTCCTCCATTGCGACTCGTGTTATCAGTGCAGGGTAACCAGCCATGTCACTAGACAGATGGAAATTGAAAGCTGCCCAAGTGTAAAGGGTGACTTAGAAAGTCACAGAAGCTGAACTGGGAAGCATTCAGCCTTGAGCAGATGTTTTCTTAAAGCATTATTTCAAAGCACCAAACTGCAAACATCCATCTTCTCTCAGTAGCTGGAGTGGTTTTGGAGGGGGGTGAGTAGCAATGATTTCCAACTGGAAATACATATTAACGAGTTAATTACAGGCTTACAAACAGGTTGTGTTTGGGTGCTTGGCCACAACTGCTCCAGCCTGGGAGCATCCACAGGGACCAAGGCTGAACCCCAAGATGCTGGGCTGGGCTTTGGCCCTTGTGTCTCTGCAAAAGCTTAAAATCAGGAAGCGCTGGGCCAGATCCTCCTTTTTACTCCCCGTGCCTGTGAGGTGGCACTCCCGCGCATCTCATGCGTGCCCTCATCCCTCTCCTGCAGCAGCAGCACTTACGCTGAACTGTTATTTCTGACATTGAACGGGGGGTTCCATTTTCTCCTCAGCATTTTTTCTGCTCTCCAGCAGCCGGTGGAATGTAGGAGGCTCCTGATTCCCGGCACGCCGGCTGGGGGTAGCCCTGGTTACCAGCCACCCCCGGGGCTGCTGCTGCAGATGTCAGCCAAAGGCACCCCACTGCAAGAGCTCAGCCTGTGCAGGTTCTTCAGGAAAGCACACGGGGATCCAGGGCAGGGATTAAAAGAGACTTCACAAGAAACACACTTACTATCCGCTGAAATTACCCATCCTTATGAGAGAGCACCAAGCTCTGGAAATCTTATCCCGGATGCTGGAAGTGTAAAATGCCCTTGCAAGTCATCTCAGCTGGAGGCTCAGGTGTGAGGGATCAGAAGATTCTTTTATCAAGCCCTGTTTCCGACTTGAATAATGCTCTGTCCTCAAAAGACATGGAATGATAGCTGAGAAACAGTCTCCATTACTGTGTGATAGGTCTTACTTTAGTTTCCTTCGTGCATGTGTCTGCATGAATTTGAAATGAAGACAGACTTTTTTCCCTGTTCCCCTATTTTTGCTTAGAATATGGTTGATGCACTGAGATCTGCAATCATCAGAATATCTTTAGCATGGAGAGGCACCCCTAATACTCTCGTAGTCACACTTTATTCATCCGCCTTCCCATGGCATTTATAGCAGATGGGTTGCAATACTTGTGCAGCATCTGTTAGTCCTCCCCAATTCCACCATCTTTGCAGAGCTGCTTAAGAGATTAAACTCACTAGGAAAAAAACCTCTTTGAATTGAAAAGCACAGAAACTTCCACCAGAGATGCAGCCCAGCCATTGAGGGGGTACTTCTCAGGTCCTGCTGGTAGCTGGAGTCCAAACCCACACTTGGTTTGAGTTCAAGGCACATCAGAGCTGTGCTGGAGAAGTCCTGGACACCTTGCCCCATGAACAAAGAGGCTGGCTGCATGGGAAGGCAGTTTTACCTCTTCAGTCTTGATTAACTTTGCTGATTGACAGAGATCTCTCAGCTGTTGTTCTCTGGGCATAAGCTCCATTTACTCAAACAGGTCCTTCTGCCCCTTTGCAGGCTACCCTTTCACTAGACACCATGAAGACTTTCCAGAACTATCCTTCCTGACAAACTCCTGTGCAGTTGTGGAGGTCACCTTCCATTCAGTTTTCCAGCTAGTGGGATGTGAGTACAGACATGGGTGAAACACAAGTGAGAACTTCCCCTGCCCGGAGCAGGGCTTGTTGGTTTGGCTGTTGAGTAAGCTTGTAATGCACTTAGCATGGCCATTCTCTTTGTATATCATCCTCCTCCTTATGTACCACACTCCTCACTGCTTTTTCACCCTGCAGTATCTCAGGCGACCTCTGGGGTCTTCTTGAAGATTAACCTTGCAGAATCCTTTGTTCCTGTAGGGAATGCTGCAGAGCTTTGTGTTTTCCTCTTTGGCTTGAGGCACTTTGGGTCTCAGCAGCATTGCTCTTGCCTTTCCTGCTGAAATGATCCCTAGCTTCATCACGACAAGGTAGAAATCGAACATCCTTTGGTCAAGAGGCCATGACTCGTGTTCTTCCCTCTGTTTTGGGCTGAGGCAAGGGAGATGGTGCCTGTTACAGTCTTAGGTTGGGACTGGGGAAAGCTGAGTAGTTGTGTGCTCTTTGTAGATCAACACCACCATGAATGGAAACAGTCGGGGGAAGTGCAAGAATGGCCACTCTGGGTGAGATCCAAGGTCTTTCTAGTTTAGTGCCATGTCTTCAGAGTAGGCCAAAAGCAGCAGCTATTTAGTGACCTAGATAAGAACCGAATACATAAAGGTGAGACTTCCCTTCACGTTGTCCTCCAGCAGCAAGCAGCCCAGGGATCATTCTAGATGAGAGTTACCATCAGACCCCCACACTTCATCTGGAAATGAAACAGGTATCAGAAAGAAGATGAACTCCCGTTTGAGTGATGGGGCTTCCATGCTGCTCGGGATGCTGGACGGTCTTCTGGAGCAATTCTTTCTTGCTATTTATTATTATTGTTTTAACAAAGAAAGAAGGAGTTTTGCCTGCCTTTGGTTCTAATGTTTGCGTTAGAAACAAATTTATGAACTCAAGCACAGGGCTGACAGGTTTTCCTCCATCCATGCAGGCATTTGTGTCATAGATACACAGGTTGTTGCTTTGGTTTGTGTTAGAAACGGGCTTGTGACCTCCTCTGTTGCAGGACCTGTGGATTCCTTACTTTGCCATCACAACTGACATCACTGCCTCAACAATGCGGGTCCACACAGACGGTGAGTGTGCAAGGAGGCCTGAAATGATGCTGCGAGACTTCCCTGGCACCCTTGCTCCTGGAGTTTTCCTTGCCTTTAAATTCACCTTTCTTTTGTTTCTCCCTTCTCTGTTACTTGCTGAGCACCAAACTGTGGCTGTCCACAGATAATAAGGAACAGAGCTGTTGAGAAGCAATGAAATGAGATGCTTTATTCACTGTTTAGAGAGAAAATGGGTCTATTGACACCATTCTGTTTCCTTAAAGCATCACATTAAGTGCAAGTGTTAACCATAAATTAGACCCTTTTTAAGAGATAAATTCCCATAAATGAAGCAGTTTTCCAAATAATGAGTCCTACACAAGCAGAGGCTGGGCTAGATTCTTACTTGCGTCCAGTGCCCTTTATTTCTCTGGTGGAAAACTGTAATGCAGTTCACTGACTGAACAGAGAAAGATCCAAGCTCCTGCTCTGCTGCCAGGACGTGGTGACAGCCCTGTGGGACACTTGCTTTAGCTTTTGTCTATTTGGGGTAACTGTGCCATGACTCAGTCTTCAGTGAAGACAGTACAAGCCTCCAGGTGCCCCAGGTATTTTGGGTAGCTGGAGCCTTTGCTGCCAGGTCTCTGATGTTTTATCTTTTGAGCTGGCTCAGCTACTATCCATTCCTGCTTTTAAATTACTCTGACACTGGGGCTTTGGTGACTGAGGACGACCAAGGGAGCTAAAACAAGCAGAAAAAGGATTGACCTTTCTCAGTGGTTTTGTGTTTCCATTCTGCAGCAGGTTAAGCCAATTGAGGTCAGGAAACTCACCCCATCCAGCTGCTTGTCCCTGTGGAAGTTTAATGTAAGGATAGAAATCAGCTGGAGAATGGTTATAGATGTCTCCAGAATTCCCTGACAGGAGAGGAAGGAAGGTCAAGGTCAGGTTGGAGCAACCTGCTCTTGTGGAAGGTGTCCCTGCCCATGTCAGGGGCTTGGAACTGCATGAGCTTTAAGGTCCTTTCCAACCCAAACCAGTCTGGGATTCTATGGTAAGTTCCCAGCTGCTACAAGTTCCCATCTTGGTCTCATCTGTGGGGTGTAGCACAAGAAGTCAGCATTTTCCTTGTGTGGAAGCTGCAATTCAACAAAAACTATTAACAATAAACCCCAAATGTGCTAGTATTGACCTGTGCTAAACAGTAGGAGTTAGAATTAAACAGAACTGTTGCATATGTTTAAAAATAGAAGAGAATAAAAAAGATCAATTCCCAGTTTGCTGGAGAGCTGCTGATTGAAGCACCAAGTAGTTACTTATTGACAAATGAGCTAAGGCTGCAGGGCTGACTTGTTTTGGTAATTTAAAGATTCACTTCTCAGACAAGACTCTGGGTCTCACTGGAAGTGCAGCATCACCCCAATTCAGCTGATGCAGATGCTGAGAGAAGTCATGAAATAAGAGCCTTAAAGCTGAATGTTTTACAGGAAACAGATCAGTCAATTTCCTTGATTAAACTTCCTGTTTCTACCAGCCTAAAGGATTATAACTTTCTGCTTTACAGTGCTATGAGCAGCAGTGTCCTAGGAAGAAATAAGATCTCCACTGTGTACTTACCCAGGTTTTACAAGTGAAAATACTTGGTTATTGCAGAACAGGGAAAACAGACTTTTGGGGCTTTTACAGCATCTGTTTTTCATGTTCAGCTCTTGCTAAACATCTGGGGTTAGTGGATCCCTGTAGAACATAATGGCTTTAGCTGCCCTTCGAGCTTCTTATTCTTTCTATCCCTTTGTCCCCGGGGAAGCCTTTTCCTTTCCTTATCAGTGTAAGCTCAACAAAGCACTAAAGATGATCCCCGCAGGCTAGCATATGCTGAAATCTCCTTGAAGGCAATAAACATGAGGCATGGGCTTAAAGCTGTGGTTTCTGAGGCCTTTGCCTGATAGGGTGTCTGAATTGTGTGGGGATTTTGGTGTTGGGGTTTGGGGGGGTGGTTTGCCCTAGTCAGGATTATGGTATAGAAAGTAATGAACTGCTTTAATAACTTTCCAACAGTATCCTCAGGAGGGCCTCTATCTCCTGATTATTTTCATGAGTGCAAAAGCCTACCCCCCTCTGTGGCAGTATTTAATGCTGTTGCCATTCCTTCCCTCTCATTCCTGCAGGCTCTCTGTGGAGATATGTCCGTGCCAGCATGTCCCTCTCCGGGTATATGCCTCCCCTCTGTGACCCGAAGGATGGGCACCTCTTGATGGATGGAGGCTACATCAACAACCTTCCAGGTAGGCGTCCAGGTCAGCTGGGAAGAGCACAGCCCATCTACCAGCCTGCAAACCTTTGTCCCCTTACTGCTTTCTCAATAAAGAAAATAAGGAGTGTTATCTTTCCACCAGGGCTCTATTTGCTCAAAACTCAGAAATGGGAATACCACAAAACAGAAACCCAGACTCTCCATCTGACACTACCTGTGTCTGTAACGAAAAGGAGGAATTGCAAACCACGCTTTCCACCTGCACAGACTGGAGAGGGCATAGGACACACATGCAGGTGACACTGGGTGGAAAAGACACAATAAACTGAAGGAGCCCAGGGATAGAAATCCAAGTTACAGAAAGATCTGATTTAAATAAGTTCCTAAATTAAACATTTAAATTGGCTCCTCAGAGCTGTGGTTTTCCTACGCGTAACTATTCTGGCAACTGCAACTATCTTGGACTCAGGGGGTGTGGGGAAAAATACACAGATTCTGTGAGGTATGTGTCCTTCTCTTCCCTCCCTTGGCACTTCCCATATCCAAAGGCTGCAGCTAGTCCTTTCACTGACCTTCAAGTAGGAGGTGTTGCCTCATTTCTCTCTCACTTTCAAATATAATTCTTACTCTTGCATCCCAAAGCTTTTCTTAGCCTGAAATCCTCTGTGCTCCTCCTCTCCTTCGTTACCTCCTATCTGCAGGGTTGACCCAGCACTGCTGGCTCTCCTCTTTAAGACCACTTGTTCCTTCTACAGGTCCCCAGATCTTTTGTTCTTGTGAGAAATGTGCTGCACGAGGTAGAATTAATGTGGCTTCAATGTGTTCTTTCACATTATACCTCGTGGTGTAACTGCGGACTCGAGCTGTGGGTGTCCCACCTCCTCCATGCTGCTGTCTTCACGTGGGTTCTGGTGACAGTGTGAGAGAGTCAGGTCATCCCACCGATCTGGGGCAAAACATACCCCAGGAGGGCTGTTCCCAGCAGTCCAGCAATGGGAACTCACCTGAGGTTATGCAGAGGCTTGGTCAGTGTGGAGTGGGCAGCACGATGGGATCTTGGCATTAAAGTGGAGCACAGAAGGCAGGGCAGGAACCTCCCCGAGGGGAGAATGGTCTCTCAGCAGAGTTTACTGCAGATATTTATATCTGAGCCTGTTCAGATATAGGTACTTATGTCCGATGTCAGGTTATGTACTGCCTCGCAGTGTTAGTCCTCTTGCCCGAAGAAGCTGTGGCTGCCCCATCCCTGGCAGTGTTCAAGGCCAGGTTGGATGGGACTTGGAGTGACCTGCTCTAGTGGAAGGTGTCCCTGCCATGGGAGCTTTAAGGTCCCTTCCAACCCAAACCAGTCTGTGATTCTATGTACATAAGCTTTGACTGAGCAGTGGTGGGATTGCAGCTCTGGTATTGATGTGACCTTCTTTCCACAGCTGATGTTGCACGGTCCATGGGTGCAAAGGTGGTGATTGCCATTGATGTGGGGAGCCGGGATGAGACTGACCTCACCAACTATGGAGACTGCTTGTCTGGCTGGTGGCTGCTCTGGAAGAGGTGGAATCCACTAGCCGAGAAAGTCAAGGTATTGCAGGCTACTTTAAAATCCAGGTGCTTTATGGACAGAGCAAGAAGCTTCCCCTTGGTCTTTCAGGGAGCAAGGCTGGTGACAGAGCTTCATCTGTCTTGGGTTTGAGCTCTTACTCGTGGAGGAAGACAGCTGGGCCCAAAGGAAAGGATGGGAGAAAGCAGAGCCCCAGTCTGGGAAGGGAATGATGCAATTGATAGAGCAAAGAAACCTTGTCTTAGAGGTGCTTTACATTTTGATGAAGTCAGAATTTATTGACTTTACCAAGAAGAGAAGTAACTTCGTCCAGTTCAGTGTTTCCTTGTGTCTTTGAACTGTTGATTTAGGGGCGTTTTTAGCAATAGGCCAGTAATTAACATTAACACTACTGTTGTGGGAGTGTTTGCAGGGGTGGGGCTGAAAGACCCAGACTCTTCTCAGTAGGGCTCAGTGAAATATTACAGCTGCCCAAATGGCCACAAGCACATGTGGAAACATCACTTTTTACTGGGGGTGGTGAAACACTGGCCAGCCAGGCAAACTGTAGAGTCTCCGTGTGTGGAGATACTCCAAACTGAGCTGGACATGGTTTTGAACAACCTGCTTCAGCTGACCCTGCATGAGCCAGAGGGGTTGGACTGGTTGATCTTGAGGGGTCCCTGACAACCTCAGCCATCCTGTGAAATCTCTGCAATGGTGCTGTAGAGATCATCACTGACTGAAGGGTCATCCCATGTCTTGAAGGATCAGTGTGCCCGTCAGCTCAGCACAGGTCTGCCTCTCAAGGTACTGCTATATCTTGGAATGAAAGACTCAGTTCAACCTTGAACTGCAGCAGTATGTTTGAAGGCAATTCCTTTTCTGTTGGTTATGGAGCCTGGAAAGCTGCCGGAGGTGCTGATGTGTGAAGGCTTCATCAGGCTTCTGTGAGAAAACAAGCAGATAGATAACTTCATTTGTCCCCAGTGTGAATGGAGACCATGTTCCATATGGGAATTCTGAGTGGTGAGTGTGGCCTGGTTGGCAGGTGCTGAACATGGCTGAGATCCAGACGCGCCTGGCGTACGTGTGCTGCGTGCGGCAGCTGGAGATGGTGAAGAACAGCGACTACTGCGAGTACATCCGCCCACCCATCGACCGCTACGGCACGCTGGACTTCGGCAAGTTCGATGAGATCTGTGTAAGTGCATCCTGGGCAAGGCAGTGCTGCTGCTCCTCATAACTCTGCTGCTCTGTGGTGCTCATTAGTGCCCAGGCGGCTGGAGAACAAGCCAAGTCTGTTGGCACAGAGGGAATAATTGACGCTAAATAATGCTGGGGAATGATCTCATGGCTGTGAGGTTGGATTAACAGCAGGAATGTGGTTGGCAGTCTTTATTATGCAATGGCCTGTGAGCGGATGGGCTGCCTCATTCTGTTTCATCACAAGTCTTGCTAAGCTGCTTGGTTAAAACTCTTGGGTGTCTGAGCTACTTTGGGCAGTTGGGGTTTGTCAGATGGTGTCATTTCTCTCCCTTCATTATGTGGCTTGTTGTTGGATGAAAGATTTGCAGAAGTCTACGGGAGGCTGTGAATCACTGAAGTGAAGGGCTAAAATATCTGGCTCAGTTAACGTTTCAACACTTCTATTAATAAAACACATCATCCATAATTCCTCTGCACCTGATAGCAGGAAAATGGCACCAAGGTCAGTGGAAGGACGTTGTAAAAAGGGTGTTACCAGGTTACACATCTCTGGGATTTAGTTCTGTTTGTTTATGTACCAGAAAGCAGCGTGGGAACAACTGACCTCATGTGCAGTGAATTGTCTGAGTGACGAAACCATCTCTGCCCAGGTTGTGGTAATGAGAGCAGTTGTGGCTCGTTGTCTCTTGTCAAGGAAGTTATTTCACTGTCTCTTTCCATTCTCTGCGTGCTTCTTCCATCTTCAGGTGTTTCTGCAGGGCTTTGCTCTTCTCCTAGGCTGGACCCCACCCAGTTTTCTTTAACTCCGTCTCCTTTATGGATGTAGTGACACTACAATACTCTGGTATATACTCCACAATACCTGGTATTCTATGATTCTATGAATACTCATTCGGCTGCAGATCGATTTAGAATCATAGAGTCATGGAATGGTTTGGCTTGGAGAGGACCTTAAAGCTCCTCCAGCTCCAACCCCTGCCACGGGCAGGGACACCTTCCACTAGAGCAGCTTGCTCCAAGCC
>WYDI02035025.1:0-43894 GCA_009867235.2 Psittacus erithacus
AGAGCAGCCCTGCGGAGAAGGACTTGGGGGTGTTGGTCGATGAGAAAATGAACATGAGCCGGCTTCAGTGTGTGCTCGCAGCCCTGAAAGCCAACCATATCCTGGGCTGCATCATAGGAAGCATGACCAGCAAGCAGGTCAAACGAGGTGATGCTGCCCCTCCACTCTGCTCTCGTGAGACCTCACTTAGAGTATAGTGTACAGTTCTGGTGTCCTCAAAATAAAAAGGACATGGAACTGTTAGAACAAGTCCAGAAGAGAGCCACGAGGATGATCAGGGGACTGGATCACCTCCCATATGAAGATAGGCTGAGAAAGTTGGGGCTGTTAAGCCTGGAGAAGAGAAGGCTGCATGGAGACCTCATGGCAGCCTTCCAGTATCTGAAGGGAGCCTATAAGGATGCTGGGGAGGGACTATTCATTAGGGACTGTAGTGAAAGGACAAAGGGTAATGGTTTAAAACTTAAACAGGGGAAGTTTAGACTGGATGTAAGGATATATGTTCTTTACTGTGAGGGTGGTGTGACTCTGGAATGTGTTGCCCAAGGGAGTTGTGAATGCTCCATCCTTGGCGGCCTTCAAGGCCGGGTTAGGGACAGAGCCCTGGTGACATGGTTTAGTGTGAATTGTCCCTGATCATGGCAGGGGGGTTGGAACTTGAAGATCATAAGGTCCTTTCCAACCCTAACTATTCTATGATTCTATGATTTCTGAGTTCATGTAACCCACTTCAGTTCATGTGAAAGGGGTTGGTATAAAATTTGCGTCTACATTTTTTATTGTACTACAGAAGAGGAAAACCCAGGCTCAATGGTATTTTACATCTACATAACTTACTTCAGACACTTTAAAAGATATGAATCTTTTATTTTCTACAAAATTAAACAAACCACAAAATTTCTCTGAAATAATATATACTTCCTATGAAATATTTGCCAATGATCTCTGCAAGGGTAAAAAAAAAAATCAGTGGAATTTAAATGACTGTCAAAAACCCTGCTATATTAGATTGAACATAGTCTTATATTAAATTTTAATCTGCAGACAAACTGAAGAAATCCAAATCTGCAATCCGTCAAGGAAAACAGTAATTTTTTTGTGCAAGATTTTTTTTTGCACAGTCTCAGAAGATCTCTTGCTCCAGAAATTTGAAGTAGATGTCCAGTTTCATTCATTCGCTGTTAAATATAGAGCAATGCTCAGAAATGGCATGCATGTTATATGTGTATTTTTGTTGCTGATCTCTTGTTCTGCCTCCAAGACACAATGGAGTTTGGCTACTTTTGCTGGGTTCTGCTTGCATTAATTGATGTGCCCACACAATCAGTACACCAAGATAGACAAAAATATTGGAAATAAAATGTTACTATTCATAGTTTTAGGATAGTTTTCAGAGCTTTGGAGCTGATATTCCCTGAGGAGGTATATAGAAATTATCCTTTTAATGACTGAAATCATGTTTGTTGATTCAGCCTATTCTGAAGTCTGCAAAAAAGCCAGGTACTCAAGATGGTTTCTTTTTATACTGTTTCAACCAGAAGATGATGTGTCAGCTCTTCTTTCTTTTTTCCAAATATTATTTTTCCTTTTAGAGAAGCTGTTCTTTTTGATTTGTGAACCATTATGTTGGATTCTGACACAGGAGAATTATCCACTGGATGTACATCTTGTTTTGTTACTGTCAGCCAGGTGAGGGAAGGACAGCCATTCAAATAATTCACCTCACAATTCATTAAAATGTGATTATAATGCCACAAAGATGTAGAAATGCTTAGCAAGCTCAGGATACTCTTCATGGACATTCAACGTCATCATTTTTCCATAAAATGGGAAAGCAAAAAGAAGCTACAAGATATGATAAAGTCATCTCAGATAATTTGCAATTTTCATGTGGTAGGTGGTATGGTGCCTTTGTATTGGATATAAAGGTAGATGCTTTCTCTTTTTCATAAAATTTGGAGACATGTAAAAGAACATAACACAGTGACAAAGTTTCTTTCAAAAAAAGGGCTGTTTTCTTTTTAAAAACCAAAACCAGAATTTCCTTTCCATTTGTTAAGGCTGAAAATAAGAAAAGCTTTCATTAATTTCAAGGAAAAGTTGATCAGACCAGGAGTAAATAACTTTGAAAATTCATTACTGTCAATAAATATCTCCATAGCAATAAAAGCACAAAAATTTCTAGAGTAGCGGACAAGACATAAGAGGATGATTGCTCCACTCTTCTAGGCTCTGGTGAAACTCATATAAAGTGTTAGGTAGCCCATTTTAAGATTAAATTAAGGGAATCTGAGAGAAGATATATGAGTCATCAAAGGACTGGGAAAAAAATGAAGCAAGAGTAATGGTTAGAGGATCAACTGTTGCTTAGAGAAGTCGTAGGAAGAAAATGATAATGCTTCAAGTATGGAAAAGCTTGCTATGAAGAAGACTGTGATGAGTTGTCCCACAAGAAGTAGAACAAAGAGCAGTTGGCTTAATTTACAGCAGAAACTCATGTTGCATATTGGGAAAGCTTTAATAACTGTTAGTAGAGCTGAGTAATAGGATCCAGTGCTGGAAAGTGGGACTCTCCTGGATCTGCCTGGGCTCAGGGAACAGAAACAGGCACAGGAGAGAAGCAGCATGTTTGAGAAGTATTTTACTTGGTGTCATCACACAGCAGGAAAATGGACTAAATAGTCCTCTTTGTTGCTATTATTAGTGTGATTTTCATGCACTTTGTCGCAAGCTTACAGTGGAATACCGCTACGGAGAAAATGTGTGCTGGAGCTTCTGTGTCATGAACACAGCATGTAGTTCATATACTATAAGGTGCTAATGGGTTATCAGCTCAAAAGTATACCAGTGTCAAAAGAGTGTCACACTTGCGTCTCCAGTTTTTCAGACCTGCAACCAATGATACTTGTGTATCTTGTCTTAAGGTAGAGTATACTTTTTCTCTGGAAATTAATGGAACACTGAATGAAACCACTCAAATATTTTTGGCAAGGCTGTAAACACTATGTCATATTTACTATGTAATATATATCTGGTTAATGAATAATGTACATTTAAATAAAAGAGATGTGGGACTTCAGCTTATAGTTATATTAAAAAGTCTTATTGAGTTAAATAGGAATACAATACATGTGCTTTCTTAGAAATTACTCAAAACCCAGGGGAACCAAATAATGAATGAGATTCTTTCAACAGAATTTTACATGGAACAGGATGTAGAACAGAGCTCTATAGTAAGAACATAATTTTCCATTAATTTTCCATTTGATTGTGTTGGCTGTTTTAAAAATATTGTACAAATGCAATTTTGGTTTTGTTAAATACTTTTGGACTTTTTCATGCACACAATTCACACACTCAATTTTCCTATCTGATAATTTTTTGTCTTTTTCTCTTCAAAGAGCTGGATGATTATAAAGACAAGCAAAAAGATATTCTGATAAAATAATTTGATTCTTAAGCTTCTAAATAAAAATGCATGTGGATATAATGTCATTTCTCATGGTCATAGAGAATATCCTTGTGTCCAGTTGCTGCAGCTATTGAGTATACTGTTCTCCAAAAATCAAAGAGACTAGAAGAATTAAAAAACTGATGTGCAGTTTTCTGTGCCTTTGTGTAATTATGACTTGATAGGTCTTGAACTATCTCTTGGACTTCAGAAAAGCTAACGTAGAAATCCATAATTCAATAAGCAGTAGATCTAAACTGAAATCAAGCTTTTACTCTAATAAGATAAACCTGGGAAGTCTGGGCAAAGGGTACACTGTGGGTCAGAGGCTGGTAAAAGCGTTGCCTATGGCAGATCAATCACTTCTGTCCACAAGCTTTATACAAACAAAATGAAACTAGGAAAAAAAGAGGACAAAGTCTAGAAACATCATATTTAATTAAGCTATAGTTTGTACTCATTTGCTATATAATTTCCAGCTGCCCTGACTCAGGAATTTATAGTCATAGTAATCATAGGCTCAGCACAATATTTTTATAGTCCCACTTAGCACCCAGCACAAGGCTTATCTCTACTCAGTTTCAAACAGCAATTCCTTCTCCTTTAGAGTACAAAATGGCAAATCCCTTTTTAACTGAACAAGATGAAAATACACACTTGAACATTTGTTTTGGTGAAAAATGGCAAAATTCACATTTTATTTTCAGAGCAAGCAGAGCAGCTCTCAGACTGTTAAGGAAGCTAAAATCAGCCACAGTAAATACTGTACAAACTTTCCTTATAAAGTAGTAATTTGACTCTGTGTTTCCTTGATGAAAGGTATCTGATATTATTTTTTAAAGCTTCAGACTTGAAATATAAGAATGTGAATTTTCATCTTCTACAGCCACCGATATTTTATTATAAACAGAGGTTCATATTATGCTTTCATTTTTAAAAAATAAAAAATCCTGAGGTATGCTCTTATAGAAGAAGCCATCAAAAAATAACGATCTCAGGCAGGCTGAGCCTTCTTTCAAGATTCAAAGAATATTTTTAAAAACTACAAAAACCATTTTGCTACCTCCAGCATATTTGGCAGTTACATTTCGTACATTTTGTATTTTTTTAGTGCCACCAATTTTGTTCTCTTTTAATCTGCTACATGCTGTAATAAATTATGAATTGACTTTGAATAACAAATTATGTGAGGAAGCTGCTCACTTTGGAAAATAACACCAAATTATCTCAATGAACACAAAATCTGAGAGGTCTTGGGAAGACTTGCAGGAAGGAGGGGGAATTTCAGTAGATGGTGAGAGCTGCATAACTCTGTACAAAATTCATATTAAATGGCTGTCCTACAATATTTGTGGAGGGGAGTTGGAACATACTGAGAAATAAGGCAATGATGTAAAGTAGTGGCAAGGGCTGAAATAGAGATCTAACCCCAGAGCAACACGTTTTGTTTTCATTATAGCTGAATACTTGAGCTCATCAGACTGGTCAGGCTGTTGAGCCTGTCAGCCTGGCAATGCCATCTCCTGCATGGCGTGGTACTGCTTATAATGAAAGGTATAAGAGATTCCAGTGACTTCAAGTGACTTCAAGTTCAGTACTTCAAGCGACTTCAAGTTCAGTACTTCAAGCCATGAAAAAAAAATGAAAATGTATTAAGGTTTTCTGAACGCTAAGTAACCTTAACTTGCCCCTGCAAACATGCTGTAATCCATAATCCAGAGATTTATTCTGTTGGAGTTGAGGGAATTCAACATCTTTGCGACACAGAAGGAGAAGTGAAGTTGCAAAATGGACTCTAAACCATATAGACTTCTGTCCTGGATGTGCACTTGACAAATAGATTATCAGACAGGAACTTCAAACTAAATAACAGGTGTCCTTTAGGCTAAAATATAGCCTAAATTAAAGCCAAAGTTTGATAGGTGAAAAAAAAAATTAAAGCCACCAAAAAAAAAAGAAAAAGGCTTTTGTGAGGCCTGCAATATTATCCAAAGCTCTCTAAATTATTAGAATTTTTTTGGATGCATTTTAAAAACCTGTTTTTCTCCTTTCTGTTTTCCAATTTGAAACAGAATTTGTTATTTTTGTGACTTAGCTCTATTGCTTCTTTTACCAAATGTTTCTCATTTTAAGTTGACATGGCATTGCAGGCTGTGAATGGATTGCATACAGTGTGAATTCCTCCTTGGAGAGCTGAATTTTCTAATTTTGACTGAAAGATAGGTAATTCTTGCAGAACTGATTCAAACAGTTTGGAGGAGACACAGGGTACAGGAACACTATTGAAGACCTTTAACAACATGACAAATGCCTGTTCCAACCTGTCCGAGTCTCAAGATCCAATTCAAAGTGGTTTGGTTTTATAAATGAAGAACAACCTTTGAATAGGTCTTTGCTTGCAAACATATGTGTGGCTTTTTCAGATATAAGATTTCCATCTTGTTAAAAAAGCTGATAGTTTCATTTTGAAACATCTTATTTAATTTTTACATGTAAGGCAAAACAACTCCATCCTTACGTTTAGTTGATAGATTCAAACTAGTTCAATATACTGAGATTTTCAGAAGATATTGGTTGGTGTATGTGCCTGGTTGTTTTCTATGTCCATCCTCCAGTGCGTTATGCAATACCCGGTTTTCAAACACTGCTCTTTAAAAGTCAGATCTATTAGAGATATTTTGAAAAACTGTCAGCCACTTTCCCAAACCTTGACTTAGATCTCAAAGGGTTTGAGTTCCTGGTATATTATGGTAGATGATGATGAGTCAAGAAATTCAGTGCCTAAATTTTGAAATGGCATAAATCACAGGATGTTGCAATTTCAATAAGATTTTATGATTTATGTGTCTGGGGATGTGTGCCAGCATGCTCATAAATCCATCTATTCCGTACGCAGATCTAAAAAGAAAAACCCAAACAAAAAACAACTAAAAAACCCCAAAATGAGGCAAATATATGCAAACCAAGAATATTCGTAATCACAATTTAACTTTTATACAATTGAAACATAATAGACATGTATGTTATCCTCTAAATGAAAATGTACCTGGTCTTTTTGGAGCAGAAAGTTTCTCCAAGAACATAGTATGGAACAAAGAAGTAACTGAAAAACATGTTGCAAAAAAGGAAATAAAACAATTAATGATGTAGAAAAAAAGATAGCCTTATTTTTTTTTTTTTTTGATTGCCTTTCTACTGTAATTTGATGGCTGAAGGAACTGCTGTCACATTAAAAGTTTTTACATGTGGAATTAAACTTTGTTTTATTTAGAAAACCTCACTATGTTTTATCCAGGTTAACTATAGAAAATTACTGTTGAAGAGCATCAGTGCAATTATTTGGTCAGCAGAAGAATAAAAGTAGACCATGCTTTAAATAGCAGTCAAAAGAAGGCACATATCTGGTTAATGCCAAGTTAGAGAGAATGTCTCTTCAAATGCTTAATGAAATACAATGAATATTTTGTAGACTGCTCCCTGAACAATACAGTAACATGGAAGTATGTGATGGCTGATGACCCCAATTCCAAGTGCTCTTGGAAGAAATCTGATTCTATATTGATAGAAAAAGATATTTTAAATATTCAAGTTTTTTTTTATTTTTTATTATGAGCTATGATTTCTTGAAAAGATTTATGTTCTACCTTTCCATGTCTTCAAATCAGGTAAAATTTGAGTACAGTGTAATGTGTTCTCATGATCACTTCCCCATCCTAGATACTAGATATCATCTGTGCTAATTGGATTCTTTAAATTGACTCAAATGCACATCTTTTTCATTTGAACCCCGCAGGACACACCCTGTTTAGACACGTCTTGTTCTCATGTAACTCATCACCATACACCTTAAGATTCTCAGTAGTTCTCTATAGTGAGTTCACACAATCCAAACAAAACCAGTCAGTTTTGTGATGTCATTGCATCCTCAAAGTCACAATTTCATATGTTTAGCTGAAGTTAGAAATTATGTATTTCCTCATCAAATTGCCAACGCGTAAAAGTGAGCATTTTAATGCGCACGCAGAAACAAATGCTGCTGCAAAGGTCCTTTTTTTCTATGCCACTCCTTTTTTTCAGGACTTTCCTCAGTAATGCAGTCATTAGCTCCCCCTGAAAAAGTTTACTGTCTGTGATGACTACACTGAAAATCAAGGATGACCTGTCTATTCACATGTTTTTCATAATCCGGGAATAGGCTGTTCAGAGCTGCACAGGATGTGTCTCATTTTGAATGCTGGTTCATAACCCCTGACTAACAGATGACATGCAAGGAGTACAGTTCCAACATCTGCATGAATTACTATCATCCTTTTCTAGGGCACTGTGTAATCCAGCTGGGATGACAAGGTTTGTCCAGAGCATGATCTAAGGGTCATCGAAATGAGAATCAAGGTTTGGATTTTTCATCTGAACCTTGAAAATGGTTGGACTGCAACTCAAGATACTGCAAAATATGAAGAAAGGCCAAAATTGGATGAAACAGCTGCTCACTTGAAATTTTACCTCCTCTTACGTGAACTAATCCTCTCTTCTCTCCAGTCATCATTGCCTTTTTCATGGCCCACACTCCTAGTGACACACTTTCTTGGGAAGGTGGCTTCTACGAGGGAGTTTTAGCCTCCTGGTACCTTTGCTGAGGGGCATCTGTCAGCAGACTCTTTCCTTCATGTATGAGATTTTCTGGAGGGCAGGAGATTGCTGATACTTGCACAGAAGCCAAGCAGAAATAAAATGCAATGCTGTCTATCACTGGAATGCAACAAGTGGAGCACCTGAGTATACCTGAGAGGTATATCGGTGTGTGCAACAGCAAATGTTTTTGCATATGTTTTCTTTATGGTA
Organism: Psittacus erithacus; assembly: GCA_009867235.2. NCBI lineage: Eukaryota > Metazoa > Chordata > Aves > Psittaciformes > Psittacidae > Psittacus > Psittacus erithacus. The sequence continues at coordinate 8,294 of WYDI02035025.1, forward strand.
AATTAAAGGTGAAGAGGTAAAGTCAAAGTGAGGTTCTGGTATCTTTGGTTCATAATCACTTTTCTCTTACCCATCTAGGGTGTCTGGAGCTGAGAAAATTCAGGCAAAGTCTAGTTTTACCCATTTGCTGCTTTTTTGAGGGGGAGAGAAAAAGATGATCTCTAAATGTATGTTTATTCTACAAAAGCATGAGGAATAATTAGGACAGGCTTCCTGCTCAAGGGTGGAAGGTCAGAGCATTTGAAATCATCATGAGTAGTAAGACTACATTGATATGTGGCTAGCTTCTGCAGCTGCTGGATACACCTGCACAAGAAAATTTGATTCAGGAGAGAACAGAAATACCAGCAGAAAGGGGAGCCAGTGTCAAGTCCATTAACAGATTGGACTTTCCAAAGAAAAGAGACCAAAGTAAGGGACATAATCACACACTGGATACTTCAGCTGAAGATAATTTGAATTTGTTTCCTACAGTGACCTTGTAGATCCCACAGATTCCCTTCAGAAGGAGCAGGGAGATGACCATGAGGGGTACACAGTACATTATCTGGCAGAGTGGGAAAGAGAGATGAGGGAAGATGGACAGCGAGGGAAGAGAGTATTCCTTCAAACAGAGGGCTCTCTCTTTTGAAGTTTTGTTGCATTTAGTTCAAACAGTTATACAAGAAGTGCTTTCACAGAAAAATAATGCTACTGGTAATGCGCATCCAAAATCTGTAAAATCAAACTTTTTGCTCTGTAGACATGTCAAGAAGTTCAAAGCTATCATTTGTGAGGTTACAAGACACTGAAGGAAACTTTGGTACTGAGAATGTCCAGAAGTTATATTTCGGCCTCTTTAGCTACTTTGTCAGCCTGTGCCTAGGTCAATATTTACTTGGATCAATGCTTGCTAAACTTGGGTCAGTCTTTACTTGCATTTTCAGTAGAGGAACTCCATTGCTATGGTAAGAACACTTTACTAAGGGTGATTGGAAGAAATTACTGTGCCTAATGTAGAAAGGAGAGGAGGGACAGGCAGTAGTATATTAGAGAACACGGAAGATGCCATGCTAATAAAGCCTAGGCATGAGATACAGTGGAGGTGTAGAAGATCCCTGAGAGACCGCAAAACAAGGAATCTGATTCAGTCCTTCCTGATGGAGACTGGCACTTACCTGACTTGTTCATAAGGAGTCTGAGGCAGGTTTGCCTGCCTCTCTTCTTCACCACAACACTAATCAGTATTTGATCATCAAAGCTAGGATCTATTAGAAGGCAGCCCAAGAAAAAAATGCCTTTTTCTATAGTGGAAACTTGGAATGAGGAAGATCTTGAGTCTCTGGGCCACCATGTTCCTTCAGGACAGATCCTGCCCTCCTGCTCTGGTTTTCTTCCAGATATATTCTGGATTGCAGTAAAGGCTACCTTTTCTTTTTTCCCCAGGCTTCCTAAAAAATAAGCCTTTCTCTCCATGCCCAGGGGCAGATTATGTCAGCTCCCTGCTCTTCTGAGGAGTCTGCAACCTGTGCTGGCAGCACTGAATGCCTGCCTGGTGCCTGTCTCCCAGCACAGCTACGCTCTCCAGGAGCAATTCCCCCAGGGTGTATTTGCTCCCAACACGGCATCTGTTCATCTCTTTCCTGCAGAGACTTCCACTGGATCCAGGCAGAGCAGTTAGCGGCAGGCAGGCAGGCTTCCTGTCTTCTCTCCCACCACTTACTTTTGAAAGGTCCACAAAATAAGCTGTGAGTAAATGAAGCAGATGCTATCCATCAAAATTTAATAAAAAGACTTATATAAGTAACATTAACATGCAGTTGCCTGTAACTTTCTCAGAATCAGTATTAGGAGCAGCATGTAGGCCTGTAAGTTTGTTAAACTGGAGTAATAAAATTATATAGAAACCAATATTGTTCTAATAATGATTATTTTTGTATTGACTAAGCTGTAGTCAAATTAGGTCAGATTGGGAAGGGGAGCTTATCAATGCTAGGCCCTGACTATAGTAATGGGCCTTAAAATTATATAATGATTTCATATAATTGTTGGGTTGGGTTTTTTAATAGTTGTTTATCTCCTGAGTAACATAGCAGGGGGCAAAGAGTGGGGTTAAGGGCATCAGAAAGGATTCCACATTCCTGTAAAGCACAGAAATGACTCGTAACAATTAATAGTGCTCTGCACCAATATTCAGTGTTGTAAGTCCTCTCCCATTCAGTTGCTCAGTCCTACACATACTCCACTTTGCATTTCAGGAGGGCATGAATGCCTAATATGTACCCCTTTTACCTATGGCTATTAACCTATTAACCTCTGGTATAGGCAGCATAAATGTTCTTATAATTCCTGAAGGTGGTAGCATTTTCCCTCTCTGAGCTACTTGGGATGGACTTCATTAAAGAGGAAGTAGGGAAATTCTCCCTCCATGGGCAGCAGTTCCTCCACAGGCAGACTGAGAGTCCCCAGTCCACGCAGCAGGCACCCAGTGCTCCACCTGTTCCCACCTCGATCTTCACGCATTTGTTTGACTTTTCCTAATGCTCAAGACAAAAGAAGAAGAGGAGGTCACTGTCCATCCTCTCCTGTGCCTCCAAAGAGATGACTTAGCTATTAAATTATATCACCTTTTGACCCCATAACAGATACCAGAACAAATGCATTATAATTTTACTGGGAAAGGATCTGAATGGGTTTTGTGAAACAAACTGACAACAAGTTTACCCTGACCTGTTCCTCATCAAAATCTTGCTTTGAAATGTTTTTAAACACCAGATGCAGCTGGTGACCAAGGTTCAAATAACTGACATTACTAAGACGCGGCCAAGATTTCAGCAAGCCTCATGGCGACACTTCTGGACAAAGATAAGGCTTTGTTGTAAGCATGAAAGCTTGGAACACCACTAATCAAATGTAGAAAAATGTCAAAACAAAAATCATTAGCAGTCTTGAATCCAGTGAAAAGGCGAGGGGAAGAAGTTAGCTCAAGAACTAGGAGTGAATAAATGATCCTTAAGTTTTAGACTGAACTCTATAAAGAAGCTGTAATGTAAGATATCTGATTATACCTTTGTGCTACACTGACCAAACCTATCAACTATTCTACCATGTTTTCTTCCACCAAAAAGAGGACAATTATGAGTTGTTTTAATGTCTCTTCTTGAAATTAAATGAAGAGAATAGATAAAATTTCAAGAGTTTATTATGTTTCTAAGAATTCAGACTTCTTTTAAACATCATTTCACATTTTACAGGCTTTAATTTCAGATTTGCACCTGGTCTTAGCCTAGGGGCAGAAATAAAAGGATACAAGTCAAAACACAGTGACACAAGCCTTCAGTATTTAGATAGGACAGCTAACTGCAAAGGGAAGCTACATATGTTCACAATGTGGTTTTAATTGCTAAATAAATACTAATTATTGTATTTGCTCTCAGTTTGCTAGGATTTTAAAATTTTGCAGGAATAGAGAAATTACATTTTAAGTTCCGTTGATATTTGCATCAAACCAGAAATTACTAAATTAAAATATAAATCTGAACAATAAGGAGGATACATTTTTCCTTTCATGCTTCAAAAAAATCTTCACTGTCTCTTAAAAAACCCAGAAAACCAAGAAAAAACACCCATCCCCAAAACCCAGTTAAAGCTAATTTCCCTTCTGCTTTGCTGTTCTGGTAAGAAAGAAGTAAAAAAAAAAAGGCAAAGTTTATATAAAACAGTTCTAACCACAAATGATAGAAACGTTCTACTAATGAAAACATGATTTTCATAGATGTATAAAAAATGCAGTAGGTTGAAGAAATGCATCAAAGCTCTATTATTAGCCAAGATAACAGTAGATTACTATGTACTACTTGGTTTGACAATAATATAGCATAAGCAAAGGCAGGTTGATATCTGTTTAAATAGTTTTACCTAAAGCTACCCCTTTTTCTCTGATATTAATCTCTACTTTGACTAACTCCAAATTTAATTTTATATCGTTTCCTTGAATTACAAACACTATAAACAAGAGGAATAGCCAGACATTTTTCCCAGTAATGAGTCAGAAAAAACCCAAAGTTAAAACCAAAAAAACTTTCCTGAGTGTATGTTGTAAGGACATAAATAAAATAAGTAAGATGAATTACGGCTAAGAATCTGTCTTATAGTGTACAAGTAGTTTAGGATTCTAAACAGACAAAAAAGAAAACAAGCAAATGAAAAAGAAAAAGGAGGAAAAGAAAGCAAAAGAGCTGATAAAGTTTCTGGCTACAATACAGGAGACATATCATTACCATATGATCTAATGTGGGTGTCAGCCTGGATTGTGTTCATTGAGAGAAACCTTATTTTTTAACTGTGCTATGGAATAGAAGCAGGAGGGTTTTTCCACCAAGTGACAGTCACTGAGCTGAACTTACCCCCTCCTCCTTTCCACACCTGCAAAGCCTTTTGCCTGGGTTGAATATTTAGTTTAATTGCATCTCAGCTTTGAGAGCTCCTGTTGCAAATCCCTGGATTAAAAGGTACGGTTTTCAGTAATTCTCCTGAACTATGATGCACTAATAAAACTTCAGGCAAGTCTACGGCAAGAACTAGTTGAATTTTAAGAGAAGCGAGGAAGAAATCCTGCTAAACGTTTAGCAATGTTAAGTTTTGTATCCAGTACTTTTGTTTCTTGGGAACATGAGAGTACATTCTGAAGGACTGTGCAGATTTCCTGCTGTTTATTTGAGTTTTCTGTTTCTTGTTTTGATTTGTATAAGCACTGCTATAGTCTTTCTTTTTCCTTACTGTAAACTTTGCAGCAGTATATTCTTTGTTTGCAATCCAGTGTTTAGAATCGGTGATGTAGTGAATGTAAAAAATGTGTGAGTACTTACATTTCTGTTTTAAATTGCACTACGTGATTTCTTTTTCGTTTGTATTTCTTCATTTGTATTCCAAACATTAATGAATATAATTTCGGTTTCAGAGAAAATAATATGCAGTAGTTAGTTAAACGGGCTCAGTGTATGCCTTTGTAATGTCAGAAAGTGCTATGTTACAGTGTACAAACAAGGGACTTACATTTAAAGAAAGTTTCTACAAGTGAAGTAGTAGAAAAGAAAATTCCTGGAGCTGAAACTCCTGCTAGCAGAGTTTTAATCTCTTTAAAACTTCCAACTCCTCTGTTTGTACATTTAGACTTTATTACACAAAATGGGTAAAACATGCAGTGTAAGGTTTTGTTGGTTTTGGTTTTTGTCTTTGGAAACTGCATATATCATTTAATTTGTCTTTTGTGGCATTTTAAGAGATTTCTGACAGTAGATGAACTAATATTTAAAACTTAATACAAAGGTAAACTGACAAAATACCCACCAATACAATGGTGACATGAACTGATGAAGCATATTTCCAGTGGTATTTTAAACTGAAATGTGGCCAAGTCTATGGTATAGTTTCCTCTGTTTGTGGAAAAGTCTTCCTCATTGTAAACACATAATTAAAGCAAATTTAAACAGTTATGTCCTGCAGACATAAATATTGTGTCACAGACCTTAAAGGAGTCAGATTCCACTCCCCCACCCCCCTACCCCATTTTTTTTGTGAGTAAAATGTAAACATTTCTTACTAATATAGTTTTGTATATGTCTTTTTCTCTGTTTATGTTCATTTACACATGCAAACAATAGGAACAAATATATATGCCTGCTGTACAAATATCAATATGAATAAAGATATGCAGACACATATCTATTCCTATTTCCTGATTACTAGTTTGTGTCTGCTATTTTCTCTGCTGTGCCCTTAGATTAGATAGTTGATATCCTTCATTGTCCTTTACACACAGCTCTTACTGATATTATTCTGGTTTTGACAAAACATAGACCAAAGGAAAAGGCCTAAGAGGATTTAACTGAGACAAGTAAAGTCATCAATATTAATGTGAACAAGAAGTAAAGTGTAAAGACACTTGCAAAGTGGCTTTACATTGTTTTGGGTGTTTTTTCGAGGTGTTGTAATTTAACTCCAGAATAAGATCCTGATTGTGAATTCTTAGGATGGATGGTGCTTCAGCAGTGACCCTGGGGGAAGAGGGGAGGGGGAATACAAGCAGATTTAAGTATTTAAAAATTTTCTTTAAATGTATGAAAACATAAAAAAGAGCTGGGGAAGCTCTTTAAAAAGTCCTGATTGCCAGTGCTAGTGTGCAGCAATCCCAGTGTTTACTGAACATGTTAATGTACTGGGGTAATGTTTTATTGATCATTTTCATAAGGCAGATAATTATGACAGATGGTGATGATTTAGCAAATTGTCCTATTAATATATTGCATTGTTATTTTACAACAATTTGTACATAATAATCATTATTTCAAAAGTCTTGTTTTAGATTAAACCGTGGTAAGATCTCACCACCAAGTATTAACACCAGTTTGCTGTGACATCCTCACTTGTCTGCATGTACCCTGTGTGCATCATCGGGGTGTTGCTGGAGAATGGCCACAGCCCCAATGTTGGTGGGGGGCCAGGGCAGGAGGAAGCACAGAAGGATGGCCCGCACAGGGACACAGCCTACATGGCACTAGTTTGCACAACACTGAGTTGGCTGAAAGGACATGTTAAAATGCTCTGACCCTCTAGTTGGCACTGGGCTCTGTGAAACCCCTCTGTGCATGCAGTAGATAATATATCTGCTCCAGGAATGGAAAATGCTTTCTGGTCCAACTAAGAAACCAACTGTGTCTCTTAAAGAGACAACAGAAGTGGTGTGTTTTCCTCTATGAGAATTCACATTGAAGTCTTTGGGACATAAGAAGATGCTAGAAATCCGTCTTCCTGTTAGGTAGATGATAAGAATATAAGATATGATTTTAAAACACTAGCATATTTTATAAGGTAATCTTATCATCCTTTCAAGACTCAACCCTAGTTCAGAGCCCTAGTCTGTAGGACTGCATTGTTGGCATGTGTAGGTAGAAATTCATAAGAGAAACTGAGCCCATGCACAATATAGATAGTATCTAATTCCAGGACTGCATTTTTTATTTATTTACCTTTTTTTTACTAAACACTCCTGTTAGAATACCTGGATGTGGTATTCTATAAAGAGAGGCCTCAATATACCATTCTTACCTAATATCAGCTGCCCATGTAAGTCATCTACCTGGTGGGTTCCATATATCAGTGTAGAGAAGGAAACAGACCTCCTCCTCTGCCTCTCCCCCAGTTTTTTTATCTTTCTATTAGTCAGTATGGAGCTGAGAAATGCTATACCACACCCCTAACTGTTAGATAATTTCTGCTAGAAAAAAATTAATCCCAGCTGGCACCCACATGAGGCATTTTGGAAGTTATTGACCTAAAGAAGCAAGTGGATGTTTTTGCTTTAGTTACAAAGAGCAACACTCGTATTCAGAATGATGCCATCCATTTAAAAGAAAAGCTTCCTAATCACATGGCTAGTTTGCCTTTCTGTTACTTAGAAATTTGGAGGCAGGTCCATGAATGTTTGCAGAAGATTATCTTTCTTATATAAAATAAATAGAAAAATGAAATAATTTTCAGAAAATTAACTAATCTATACTGCCCTAATACAAGGCCTGCAAAGAGCTGATTTGTATCTTTGTTGTGTTCTTAGCCCACAACATAGGTAGCACAATGCACGTTGTGTGGAAATGCATTTAAGTCTAGGTCCTGAGAACATGTATTTAAGCAGTTTTCCTTGTTAATGTCTATTAATGCAATACATTCCTGTGTAAAATTGCTCCTTAGCATGAAAGTCTGCAGAATGAGGCTCTGAAGTGCTGTTAGAAAGTATGCTGAAAATACTAAAAGTATCAATTTAAGTGCTTATACAGTGCAAAACAGAGGATTTTAAGGGTGCATTGTTTATATCATAAGATCCCCTAGTGAAAAATTTGGAAAGAAAGCCAAGAATATCCAATATAGCACAACATTGTATTGCATTTTATTGTGCTGTTTAAACTGGGAAAGAAGTATAGCTCATTTAAACAACTGAAGATCTTTCCCCCTCTCTCTCTCTACCCCATCACTAGACTGTATTCTTTCTCAGTCAGTTTTACTAGGTTATAATATCAAACACACAGCAAGCTGGCACTTAAAAACAATATTACTTAAGACACAAAATACTGCATTACAGTGAGTTTGGGAACCTCAGGTTTGTCTCCAGGGGACCAACGCATTGCTGTGAAACAAATGCTAATGAAATGAAATAGACTGTTAAGTTGGCAGAAAACAGACACATGGAAAATGTGGCTTATTGTTTTGACTATTTTGCATAACAAAGTAGACAGTGCTGCCTGTTCCTAATAAATATTACTCTAAATATGCAAACAGATGTGTTCACAGTTGCCTTTAAACTGTTCTGTGAAAACTTATTGACAAGCAGTTACTGGTCTCCTATCATATAACTGTCCTATTTTCATGATTCAGTTTTCATTTATTGAAAGGAACAGTTATGCAATTGGTGGATATGCTGCACCTCCTTCAGCAGGAACTGTGCAGCTATGGGAAACTGCTACTTTTGTTGTAAATCTCCTGCTTTGATCCCTAGTTTCTGCCCGGAGTCGATGAACTAAGCCATGAAGCTGGCGCTTCTCTTCGTCCTACTGCTGCCAACATGCTTGGCCAAGCCATTCCACCAGCAGGGCCTCTTTGACTTTATGCTGGAGGATGAAGGGTCTGCTGATATGCCTCCGACAGATGATCCCGTCATATCTGGATTTGGACCAGTGTGCCCCTTCCGCTGCCAGTGCCATCTTCGCGTGGTGCAGTGCTCTGATCTAGGTAAGCCCAAGAGTATCTTCATGGGGGGTATACTTATGTTCTAGCCATGGATTTGCAGCTGAGTCAGTGAGGCTGCTATGCACTGCCGCTCTGTTACTGGGTTTTTGTCACAGAAATATGCTATAGCCACTGTTAACTGGAACATACTGTATGAAATAAGTCATAAAGCCCTGATGAGCTGGACATTTGTTGTGGCCACAAAAAATGTTTGAAATTTTAATGTACATTTTGTGTATGTACATTTAATTTCTTCTTCGAAAGACTACAGATTTCTGTTGCAGAGAAAATAACTTTTCAGAGTTATTCCTTCAAATGCATATTAAGTAAATTCAGTGAGGTCAGATGTTGGAATGGAAATGTTCTAAAAGGTTCTAAATTGCATGGTCCAAGTTCCAACACCCTTAATCATACTGTCTAGTATCTCAACATAAAAATCATCCCATTTCCATTGGAATACATGAGCATGGAATAACTGACCCTGAACCATATATGCTGGAAACATCTTTTTGGAGGAAAGAGCTTGGAAACACTCCAAAACAATAAACACATTTTGGTGCTCCTTATTAAATATCTTTCTTAGACATTGCTCAAGCTGAAACCATGAAAACCTTTCTCAAAAACTCTCCTTCTCCCCCATGTACAAGGGCTTGTCTGCAGTCAGATCAGCAGGATGTGATGTCATGCCTGCCATCACTATATTTGACTTTCCTAAGAAGAAATTTCAAGTAATGAGGTTGACTCAGTGAGACAGCTCTTGGTTTAAGCCAGTATTATTCAAAGTCAGTGCGTGCAGTGCAGAAAATCAATTAAAGTTGGTTTTGCTCAGAAGGAAATTAGGCAATTTATTCAGTGTACAGGTAAATAACTACTCTTATGACTTTATAGAGATTATTTTTTTTAAAGTCTTCTCTCAGCTGTTTAAGTGTATAAATGGGTGTTTCTATTTCCCTATGTTATAGCACTGGCTTTGATAATTACTATAAATCATAGCACAAATCCACCACTTAAGACCTGGGTCTCACTGTGATGGGTGTTGTATAATTACAGAAAGAAGGGGGAAATATTAGTTACATCCCTAGAAACTTCTGCGAATTTATTAAAGCAAGCCACAAAATTATGCAACAGAGAGTTCTGGCAAAGACCCAGTGAACAATGTAAGCCAAGTTGTACAAATGAGGATGAACTAAACTAGCCATGCATTCATAAAGCTTTCACAGTACTGTCCCTGTTGAGAGATACTTTCCTTTTTTACCATTTAGGTGCCAGATAGTAGCAAACATGGGCTGAGGACTAGGGAGGAAGTGGCCCCACATTTCATAAAGGTCTTAGGTTTTATTGTTATTATGCTGGCTAATGCTGATGGAATTTAAGTTATTTTGGGAACTTGTTCCCAGTCTGCTTCAACTCTGTAGAACGTAAGGAGCTTTCGCTTGGTGAAAAAAGTAGATATTCACACAGGAACCCTTTGTTGCTTGTACTTGCTCCCACGTTCATTCAGTTCTCTTTCACACACATATGGGTTCGTGAGGGTTGTGCTACAGTCCACTGCCTACAGCTGCTTCTAGGTGAAGAGTCCCATACTGACAAGGATACTCAGAAAGACAGCAATTAAGGCCTCAGGTCTGTGTTTCCCAGATAATTTCGAGAGGGGTGATAAGAAAGAGAGATATTTTGCATGTGGCTTAAACCCACATGCTGCAGATACTGCAATAAAAAGATAGTGCTTTTGAAGTAGCTGAGCTGATAACACCAGCCTCTGGGCATGAAGGAGAAGAAATCTTCCTGGGCTTAAAATATGCAGCCCTTTAAAAATAAATAATATTTCCCTAGCAGAGCTCAAGGAATTAATAATCATTCACAGTTCCCCAGCTTTCACATTAAGTTTCGCCCATCCTTGTCACACATGGCTATGACAGTTCCGGATGGGTTGTGGACTAAATGGCGTGCTCACCAGGGCGCAGGTCCAATGGCCGCCCTTGTGAGCAGGGACCGGACAGCTGTATTTGCTGCTCACAGGCAAATCTGCCCTCTGCTCTTTAATCCTCTAGCTTTAAACCTATTTCTGTTTGACTCAGACTCAGACCAAGTCAGATTTACCTACTGACCTGAGGAAAGCTGGGAGCTGACCCCAAGAGCTCAAACATCTGTTGCAAACCATGGACATCTTGCTAGGATGACCTAGCATGCTCCTGGTCTGAGGGATGAATGGTGCTTAGAAAACAGTAACCAGGAAGGCATTTTCATGGGAGCCATGAAACCAGCAATGACAGTCCCATGTCTCTGCTAAACACTGCTCCTGGACTGTCTTTCCCTTCAGCTCTGGGTGTTTCTGACCCAATCAAATTAGCTACCTCTCTCCCCCAGAATTATCAAATTTGGTCACCTAGTCCCATGAGCACTAATTGAAAAAAAACTGCAGGCAAGACTCCTCCCAGGGATAAATTAAGAGCTTACTAAATCAAGTCCCACAAAGTAAAGTTGAAACCCTGATTAGGATCCTTTCTCCCACTCACTTTCTGTCATAGAAGAAGGGCTCTTTACAGCCATGAGCTCCTGGGTGCAGAGGGCATGTCAGAGCAAGGCAGCTCGGGGACCCTAACATGGGCTACTTAAGGGATAAGTCTCCTTTTCCTCAGCATGATTCTTTTTGTGTCCAAAGGGACATTTGTTATTTGTAAACTCTGGATTTGTAAGGAAAAAGGCAACTATCTGACCATTATATGAATAAACCACAGGAGAACTATCACATCCAAGGTTCAGTGATCAGGTTTGCCACCCATCTCATGAGCCTTGGATGGAAATAATAAAAAATAATAATATCCAAATTCAATAAAAACATTAAAAAAAAAAAGCACAGTGTTCCAATTGCACTCTTGTCAGCTGAATTTTTACATTCCTGTATTTTTAAGCTTCAGTCACATCTTCCTAGGCATATACCACCAAATTAATTCATTTTGCCTCCAAGCCAAGAGCTGAGTTAGCAGGAAAGAGAATGCTGTCTTGTCACACCTTAAAGAAGAATTCTCTCTAAGCTGCAGTTACTGACAGATCAAGAGTAGAGCCCCATGTGCCTGCCTTGTATGAGATGTGCAAGAGGCTCAAGGATCTCCAGGAGGGCCACTGAAGTATCTATAAAAGCTCTGCCATTTCTGAATTCACCTCCTGTTGCTTAAAGGGAGCCACAGGTTCACATATCAATCACGCCTAAGAATAAGGCGTTACTATGGTATAGCCAGACTTTCCATAGAAATCACAAACGTCTTCCTTATTAGCACACATTACAGATTGGGAGTAGCTGACACAGCTGGTCAGAGGGAGCTTTTCATGTTTTAAATCATAAATACAGGGAAGATGTGCATTTAGTTGGCTATTCCATTTGAAGTCTCATCCTCCCAAAGGGAGTCTCAAGAAAAGGTTTCTCCCACAGTGCCCTGGTAGGCAGGAGGATGCGTATGTGATTACTCAGTCCTGTAGCGGATACAGAATGCTCCACAAGCGAGTTCAGAGGTGGTGATCAGAGCTTTATTTTGCCTTCATATAAGTCTGTCAGCCCCTTGCAAACTGAGCAGTATCAGTGTTCTGCAGGATACAATGAGATCACCTTCCTTGGAGACTTCACAGGACGTAGGGGAGTCCCTACGTTCTGTGAGCATCCATGGAGGTTTTGTGATCTCCAAAAGGTGTGCAAGCAATGGATGTCAATAATCAAAGTTCAAGCAGTATTGCGTCTTAAACTGGAACCTTACTCACAGCTCAGAAATGCAGGGTTTCTTCAACTGTAAAGAAGGGTATATTAAAGCTCAGCATGGGTTTTGGAGTGTGTGTTTGAAAAACTCTTTGAGATTGGTGGCTGAAAAGCTCACAGATATGTAAAGATATCCAGTAACATGAAGCAGTTTATCTCAACACACACATTGTTTAAACTGTATTAACTGATGGCTCTTCCTGAACCACAATAATGTGATAACATCTAATTTTTTTGTTGACAGAAGATGATTTATTTCATTGTATAAAATCTTCCAGAAACATCTGAACATCCTTTTTCTAATCATAGAATCACAGAATCAACTAGCTTGGAAAAGACCTTTAAGATCACCAAGTCCAACCATTACCCCAGCACTCCCACAACCACCACTAAAGCGTATCACTGAGGACCTCATCTATACAGTTTTTAAACACTTCCAGTGATGGTGATTCCACCACTGTCATGACTACCCTGTTCCAGTGCCTGATCACCCTCTCAGTGAAGAAATTGTTCCTAATATCCAATCTAAACCTCCCCTGGCCCAGCCTGAGGCCGTTACCTCTTGTCCTATCCCTTTTTACTTGGGAGAAGAGACTGACTTCCATCTCACTACAACCTCTTCTCAGGTAGTTGTAGAGAGTGATAAGGTCCCCCCTGAGCATTCTGTTCTCCAGAATAACCCCCCCAGTTCCCTCAGCTCTTCCTCATCAAACTTGCTCTTCAGACCCTTCACCAGCTCTGTTGCCCTTCTCTGGACCTGTTCCAGCACCTCAATGTCTCTCTTGTAGTGAGGAGCCCAAAACTGAATCCAGTATTCAAGGTGCAGCCTCACCAGTGCCCAGTACAGGGGACAATCCCTGCCCTGGCCTTGCTAGCTACACCATTGCTGACACAGGCCAGGATGCCGCTGGCCTTCTTGGCCACCGGGGCACAAGCTGGCTCCTGTTTAGCCACCTGTCAACCAACACCTCCAGGTGCTTTTCTGCCAGGCAGGTTTCCAGCCACTCTTCCACAGGCCTATAGTGTTGCATGGGGCTGTTGTGACCCAAATGCAGGATCTGGTACTTTGTCTTGCTGAACCTCATACCATTTGTCACAGCCCATCGATCCAGCCCACACATATCCCTCTGCAGAGCCTACCTACCTTTCCTACCCTTCAGCAGATCAACACTCCCGCCCAACTTAGAGTTGACTACAAATTTACTGAGGGTGCACTCAATCCCCTCATTCAGATCATCAATGACGACATTAAACAACCCTGGCCCTAACACCAAGCCCTGAGGGACACCACTAGAGACCGGTTGTCAACTAGGTGTGATCATGACTCCATTTGGGAACCTCATCTCTCATTATACAGGAAATTATCTCCTTTGGATTATACCTTGATTTGAACTTCTGTTTTCAACATAAAATATTTTTAAAGAAAAGTAATACGTACTTCTTTGATTATCAGTTTCAAGCATTTTATCAGTTCAAGAAAACAGATAGGCTCACTTACTATTGCATACTTAGCTTTAGAATCACTGTCATTATTTAAACATTTACCAGTCTTTCAAAACCATATTTTTTAAAGGTAGATGTTTAGCTCAAAATCTTACAGGTTTCTACATATGGAGTAAGAGAAAGCATGGATGTTTAAATGACCACAAATTAACAAATGTAATTTTTAAACAAAAAAGTTTTTGTTAATTTACATTATAATTGCTGAGTTTTTAGGACAAGTTATTCTATGCTTTGCACATATTTTCCTTCTAATAATAAGGATTAGAGGCTTATTCCTTCTATGTTTAATAGAAGAAGAGATTCTCATGAAGTACCCAGTCTTCATTGAACTGGATCATTTAACAAAAATATTACCAGTAAAAATGGGACCATAAAAAGCATATTGTCACATACTGATAGTAGCCTCTGCATCACAATTCAGTGGCCTTAAAACTGAGAATTAAATACTTTCTCAGACAAATGCTTACTTTAGGCAAACATTACTTATGATATCATCAAACAAGTCATTGGGCTTTCCACATGCTAATTGAATGAATTATAATACTCTAACATGTTGCAGATCAGACCAGAGGATCTATATGAAGTATTGCAGGTATTATCTCTAATATAGGTGTGATTTCAGGTGATGTTAACTGTTTAACAGTCACCTGAGCTCCTTGTACAGCCATAGGGAGAGTTAGGCAGCTGTTCCACGGGGCAGTTCATCCTGTCTAAGGTGCATGCTAGTGACAGAAAGGATACATCACTCCTGAAGAATTAAACTGCCATCACAGGGCCTCAACGGCCACTTGAGGCTATGCAACTTACTTTTAGATTAATGAAATTATTTCTGACAAAATTAGCATGTAAAAAATTCTTGGTTTACTAACATTGTTTGCAATAAATTTGCCATGGATTGGTAACATTTTTTTGTATATTCTGCTTAGATACATTTTTTTGGATGCCTTGGATTTTAAAGAAAACATGAATTAAAGCTCTGTACTCAGTGCATCCTGAAAAATTATTAAGTCAAGGACCCAATAATTAAATAACACTCTTGAAAAGTTGTCAAGAAAAAGAAAGTATATTGGCCCTGATGTACAGTGCTTAAATAGTAACAAAAAGTCATTAGCTTTTGCCAGTGTAACAGTAAAAGACAGGTCTTGTTGCATCACATCCTGGATTGCTGATGTTCCAGTTCTAGTTGATAAACATGATTCTAGGTGAAAATTAATCCACTTTAAACACATACTTTCCTTATTAGCTGCTTACTTCAAGGTAACAGTTACCAACTCTGTCTATTTGTGTATTTTATTTTATTTACTTTTTTTTGTTTGCTTGCTCCAGACTAAGAAATGCTGTTTAAGAAAGCCTAGTGGCAGGAATGGAAAATCTGACTGCCAAGTCCAAGTGATACAATAAATGACTGTTTTCTGGTTTGCTATGTGACAAGGGTTCATTTCAAGATTTTCCCAATGCATAAATGAATAGCTAGTAGATAGCTAGTAACTAGCAGATAGCTAGTAAAATGTGACTCAATTATTATAAGTTATAGCAGGTATTTACAGTACTTAAAACATACTGCATAATCACTGCTGACACCTACTAGTATCATGGGCAACTATAGTATTTGTGTTATGTTCTTAACACCTTTATAGGGTGTATTACTTGGTAAGACATATAACTGTATAAAAACTATTGGTCCTTTCACAACATAAAGCCTGTGCTATTCAACTGCAAAAGGTTCCCAGCCAAGTCTTAGAAAGACCTAAAGAATCCAAAGGCTCCTACCCAATGTTCACTGAAAACACAGTGCCAGAAGGGAAGAGACCTAGGAATTTTGGGTTCTATGTCAAGCCACCAATGATAACAGCAAGGAGCTGCCAACACTGGCCTCAAGCTACTGAGGAAAGCTCTGCTCACAAGGTCCAGTTACTAGGGTATTTATTAAACATTCTCATTTCAAGTAGAATTTCAAAACACCTCTGACACAGATTTGAGAGTGTCCTCTGCTTATCAACTTTGGACTCACTGGTCTGTATTTTGTTTACTCATGTCCTGAACCTGCTTATGTGATTAAAAGGAAGTGGGCAAAAAAATAATCAAGTTACAGAAAGAAAAGGAGCATTTTTCTTCATATATTTATTTTTTTTCCTAAAGTTCTAATCTAATCAATCATATAATCTTAAAAATACTTTTTTTTTCTTTTTTTTTTTAAACATGTTTTTCCTGCTTTACATGCCTGCCTTGGCAAACAATATGGACAAATACTGGAATTTGAGGTCTCTTTAGTTGTATTACATTTAAGGGATCATTCACACAGAGCATTTTTTTCTGTTACACTATGAAAGCAAAGTAGGTAAATGGAACGGAACTTACTTATGGCTCCTCTACAAGGAAAGAGATGTAAAAAGTGAACACACACTAAGGGGCCTTAAGACCAAGAACCACGCCTGCATAGGTTTTTTTGGAGAGATGGGAGCTTGAGTTGTAGTTTTCAACTTAAGAGACCAGGTATGGGACATGAACAGCTTTGTACAAATGACTCTGTGTCTAGCAGGGTCACGTTTGCTGTATAGGCAACATTCATGATATAGGCAACTCTACCACAAACTGTTTAGGTAGTCAATAGGGAAGGAGAAAGGTGAAAAGCAGTATTTAGAGAACTTGTGTGCTCTCTGCATGCATGATTTTAAGTGAGGGGGCACCCAGGATGGCATCCCATACAAGTTTTGTGTTTGTTTCCTGAAATCTATTTGGATTATTTGAGTTGCTACAAAAATCTATTAAGGAGAGGATGCTTGCAGTTTTGCTTTCAATAAGGGAAGGAATGCTATAAATATTATATTTTAAGAAGCGGTGAAAACAAGAAACCTTTTCTGCTCATCAAATTTCGTGGCAACTTTAGGGATTTAATGGCAAGACAACAAATTGACAGATTTAGAAATTCTACAGCATTTAAAACATGTGCAAGTGTAAATGGGGCTACAGTCTACACAATAGAAATGTGCAATAGGTCATCGCAAAACAGTTTCTGCCTGCACCTTCCTCAACACCAAAATATGAAAGCTTAGGATAACATCAATTTCTATGCTAGAGTGCATGTCTTCCTTTCTACTGCTTCAGTGTGGGCTTCAGAAACTGAACAGGCTCTCAGTGAGTTCATATTTTGGGATGACATGGAACAAGAGTGCTTGCAGAAGTATATTAACCAACTCTGCTGAATATCTCTACCTCAGAGCAAAGGCATAAGTGAGTTATCCAAAAACAGCTAAAAAACTGTCTTACAGCTCTGATGTAATTAATTTCCATAAGTTCAGTTAGGTCTTCAGCTTTGATTTCCACACCTTCAATTGGGAAGATTGTAGTGATCCTTTACCACTGGAAAGTAAGAATAGAAAGTAAAGGCAAACAGTTCAGATAAAATTGATATAGTAGCAGCAGCCCAGAATAGAAAAAAGAAGGAATAATATGAACAAGAAAGGGGAAATCTTACTTTTTCAAAGGAAATTATAACAGAAATTATTAAAAAAGGAGATGCATAGGAAGCTTCAGATTCAGAAAAGGGAAAACGAAGGAGGAACTTAATATAATTGACCAAAATTTATTTTCTTTTCTTTATTCTTTCATCCTGTGATGGAGAGCTTACATCCTCTGGGCAGGGGATGACAGCTACAGTGATAGCTGACCTGCAGGAGGTCTATCACTAAATGACTAACAAAATAAACAAGTAACAAAGCAAAAACATCTAAGAGCTACAAGGACATATACAACATCATCTAGAAGAGAGAGGAAAACTAGCAGGTGTGCAGGCTCCCTGCTCCAGTCAGGAAGTTCTCTACCAACCTTTGCTTATATATTATTCCCTATGTTCATGGTCACAGCACCTCCTTCCATCCTTCCATTGTTTGCTTGCTTGAAAATAGGCTGAAAACAGTCCTACAACTTTTATGAAAAATGGCCATGCTACGTTTAGAAGCACCTGAAATAACCAGGAAAATATCTCTGCCCTCAGGTCATAATAAAACTAGGGTTGTGCAATGACCATGTGGTCAGAACAGGAAGGGGTAAATTTACTTGAAACCAGAGAAGATTCCCCCCTCCCCCCCTCTTCCCCAATGACTCCTTGTGGCTACTACATTGTGTTATTGCAAATTCAGGCAAATCCCAAGGTAAAGATTGGGGGAGCTATCCTTAAATTGTCACCAGTTGCCCACTGGTTAAACTACAGACCAGGAAAACATCAAATTATATTACTCCAGAGGATGATTCAAACTGTAATTTGTTAGATAGTGCTCACTTTTCTGAGTCTCTGAAATGTTCTCTTCTTAATTCTGCAAAACACTCATAAAAAAATAAATGCTTCACCTTAATGCATGAGTACTCATGGATAGTACAACTGCATTGCATCCACTTTGACTAAAGACTTAATGCACATGCTGCTGGCAGACTGCATGAATCACACAGGACAGTTGCTGTTCTCTGAGGGGTTGCTTTATGTCTGTAACCATGACAGTGGAAAATATAAAGCTGGCAAATCTAGCAGCTGAGAAAACTCGTAATGTTTAATTTTTTTAACTTAATGTATTAATCACTGAAGTCTCATGATTATTTAATATTTTTTCTTTTTTCTGCCTTTCTAAAACACTTCAATGCTTGTAGAAAAGGCAGAAACCTTCCAGGCTTATGTAATTAAAAGTCAGTTAGAAAAAAACACAGAAATAGAAGTTGCTTGATTTTTAGTTTCAAAAATATATCATTACTTTTAGGTATTAGCTTTTGGAGCCAGAAGGCTGAATGTATCTGTAACAAAAATGTGCCTAGAACTGAAAAATAATTCATAACATCTGTATCTTGCAATATCCGTTATTCTTTGAAATGTGTGTTCAATACACAGAGTGGGTGGAAATGGAAAAAAGCAGTTAAAGGAATGAATTAATTTTTAAACCTTTGCTAGGGTCTTTATAATGAGTAGGCTATCATAATGGAGAATAATACATTTGATCATGATGTGTGAATTTATTTCTGTTTTCCATGTTCTTCACTGTTTGGGGAAGCAATGTTGCAGATATTTGGAAAAACAAAGAGTGTGGTAACATATCAGTAGGCCTACCTTTGTAAGAGACTCCTTCAGCAGGGGATGGAGTTCATTTTCTTGTTTTTTCTTTTGGAAAGGGTCAGAGGTATACAAAAATAATAATCTGTGATAGAAAGAAGTCCAAAATGGATCTTACTGGGAGATGAGTCTTCCAGACTGAAGAGATAAAAAAAGGTCTGAAAAATGGTTGTGAATGACCTTTAAGAAGATGTATTTTAAGTCTCATGCTTTTCAATGGTCACTGCTTTTTATATCTCTGTGGAAAAAAAGTATTACTGCTAATTTCATAGCAAGCGAGGGGAAGGTGAAGAACAAACTTTTACTTTGAAAGTGGGAGAGAGGAAACATCTGTGGATACTTCTCTGAAGAGAAATACAATTGCTTCTCATTTATAGTTGGTAGGATGCAAATAATGAAAAAAGTCTTATTTGCAAATCCCACACAATAGAGAACAAATTTCCAGTAAATACTGAAGCACATAGCTTAGGAAAGCATCAGTGAACTTTTCTAAGTCAAAGCGTTCAAAGCTGTTTTAAGCTCCTTGCCATCTTTCCAGAGAGCAGCCCTTGAGTCCTGTCATTTTCCGTGAGTAAGTATCCTGACACCGTAAATTTGCTGTTCACCTCATTTGCCCCAGTGTCCACTCAGGCCATTACTAAGGCCCTTCTCCCCCTGGAGGGTTGCTGCCCATCAATAAGATGCAGCAGAGCTGGGCTTAGATCAGGGGACAGCACAAAGCAGTGTGCACAAGCAGCTGCTGAAGAGAATGCCTCCACTGGGAGAATAGCCACTGATGATCGCTGTTGGGAATTACATGTAGAGCAGCCCAGATTCCTCAGCTGGCAGCAGCTGTTTGTGGAAACTGAAGGAGTCTTGAAAAGAGCCCCATTTTATAGCCCCTGTGATAATAATCATGAGTGTTGCAATATAATAGCACATGTATCTGAGCTATAGCATTCAAATGTCTCTTTGCCTTTTGGCCCCTTCTTTCCAGCTGGGTAAGGAAAAGTTTGTTCAAAGGAGCAACTCCCATTCCTCCTTGCTGTAAAATGGATAGGTGGAGAAAAAAAGAAAACATCCCAAACAAGCAAAAAAATTAAACCACAAGCTCTTTTGTGTTTTTAAAGCTGTTTATAATTGGCACTATTCACATATTTGTTATTTTGACTATGTGGTCTCAGTGTTCAAGGATGCAATTCTCAGGGAAGTGTCATCATCTCTGGGCTACAGACTCAGACTCCCATTTCTCAGTCTCCCTCACTGGCCCCATCAATCTTGCATTCCTTTTCTGCATAGTCGTATGGCTTCAGCAGAAAGGTGGCTCCATGCCAAGTCGCAGACTAACTTGTGGCTCTGATTTCTGAGAAACTGGAGCAGTGTACTGAAACCCCTCCATTGCGAGAACTCAAAAGCCACCCTTCTCTTTTTGTGGGTTAAACAATTCCGCGACTGCTTGATCACAGACTCTGTAGCTGAGCAGGTATGTCCCCCAGCTGCAAAAGTAATAAAACCTGTCTTGTATACCAAACCCGTTAGCCTCCCTTAATTCCCACACTATATTCCTGAATCCTTGCTACATCTTCTACACCTGTTTGGCTGGCTAAATGGGAGAATATACTAGTTGGGCTGGTGTAGTGCTGGACTACTGTGGCTAGCTACTGACTGCTGCTCTCTCAGTGACTGGATAAGGGCTTGGCTCTTTGCCTAATTTCTGGTCTCAAAAACCTCCAGACCCATCAGCTTGCTGACCAATCCAGAAGGTGAGGCAATCACAACTAAAAGGCCAGACACTGTAATTTTCTTAAGAAATTATGAGAAAAAATTACACCCCACATAGGTAGGATCCCACAGAGACAAGCCTGATTTCTGCGAAGGTATCTTCTTCTCCATCCTGCCACTAAGGAGGGATTCCTGGTCCTATTAACCTCTCCCAACCAAGCATCTTATATGTGACAGTAGATGAGCCTTTCAGTGCTTCCAAAAGTGAGTGTGGGTCCTTGCTGTCTGCATGAAATTAATCAGTTGATGATCCAGCTCTGCTGGATTTTGATGAAAACATTTTGGTAGTGTTTGTTATTCCCAAAATCTGTGGTATAGTGACTAGTTTAAGAACAAGTTAGGAAAATTTCTGTCAGAGATAGTAGAAGTTCAGCTGATATTGACTAACAAAAGGAAATATTTCAAGCTTACTTGCACACTTTTTTTCCATTTTGTAGTTCTATGGCATATTCTGTTCTTTATGCATTTTCATATGCATGCATTTTTACACACGTGCAGGTACACTGGTAGGAATACTTGAGTGCTACAGCCTGATAATGTAGAACAGAAGAAAATTTCTACTTCTGGAAATCTGCAGAGAATAATACATATCTGACCTGTGCTGCAGGAACTGATGGCTTCTATAAGAAAGTTATGTTTTTTCCCATTTCATGAAAATTGGAATGGTCTTCATGACTAAAGATACATGAACTAGTTTATTAAATCCCTTCCATTTTGAGAATCTTTAGGCTCTTAATTTCAATGTAAACAAGGATTTTTGAAGGGTGGAGCTGTACCTTATCTACTTATTTATGTATAAGTAGAATTTTTAAAAATGTATTTACTAACATAAATAATAACTAATTTAGTTTTATTCAACCAAAGTAAAACATACGCATTTTAAATTTAGCATGCAGTAGGAAAGGCAGAAGAATCTAAATCTTTAGACAGTTATAAATTAATCTCAGGAACAGAAGCCATAAATATTTCCAGGGGACTGAATATCAAATTGTGTAGCACTGGTTATTCACATGAAAAGTCAGACAGCTATAAGAGATTTTTTAAGAAGAAAGCTTTTATGTACAAAAAAATTCACAACCAAGATCTGGAATACTTGCATAAACTGTTCTTAAAATGATTGAGAGGTAACTCTGCTGACATTTTACAACCCGAGTTCCCTTTTCAGTTGGTATTACATAAATTTCATTGGAAGGCATTTGTAGGTGGATTTGCAGTCATATTGTACAACGTGGCTTCAGGAGTGTATGGCCTTCACTCAAGTTTCTCAGAAATTAGTAGTAAGGACAGCCCACAGTTCCTGTCTAAAATTCTCAATCTCTCCCAGACAGAGGAATCAAAAAATCCTCCTGAAAAATAGTAATTCCATACCAGGAGCCAAAAGCCATTTCAGCTTCTAGTGGGATTACGATTTTCTTGATTCAGTTTGAATTCTGTCATGCTGTCATGTTAGTTCAGGCTCTCCATTCATCTCAGCTGGCTGTTTATTGACCTGTCTTGACCAGAAAGGTCTGAAGGTTCATTCTCCAGGTATGGAATCTCCAGCACACAGTAGGTTGTACTACACCAATACTCCTTCCATACATATCTATCAGGAGACACGTGTACCTATACAGAGACCTGCACCTGCAAACTGAAATGAAGAACAGCTCTTGAAGCCAACGTAGATGTGACAAATGGTGAAATACTTGGATCCAGTCCTCACCTCAAGCACAGTTTAGTCCTGAATTATTTAGCTGCTGATTTTATGAGGCAGTGTCCAGATCCACCCATTTATAAAATTTTCCTCTACTCGAGGACTCCAGTTGATGTCGCTTTCAGCTGGAGGATGTACTAAACTGCTCAGTGTCTCTCCAGCACCCAGGGTGCATCCTGTACTCTGTGCTTTGCTCTTTAAATCTCAGATGAGTCAAGAAAGAAAAAAAAATCAAATATAATGTATATAGCTGTTTCTGAAACATTTTTAAAACCCGCTTCAGGAAATGTATAACAGTATATACATGAGATAGGTAATTAAAACAAATTTAACACTTTAAGTGATGGCAGTTATAATCATTGCATGCAAAGCTAATTGTGGTATTGTACATCCTTCTAGTTTCTAGTACAAGGTAGGAAGCTTTTATAAATCACTTTTCACAAATGGATATCTAATTATTAAATTTGTCTTTGTCATTATAATATGAAACATTTAATGTTTAACTTCATTGGTCTGAGAAATTATCAGTTCTGCTTTATTCAAAGATAACACTTGAGCTTTTACAAGCTCATATGTGATACTTAAAACGTACAGTTGGAAATTTAGTTTAAAGTGTAGTTTTTGGCAAATTATCCCTTCAGTAGCAATCCAATTGCTCTTGAAAAGTTCCAATAGCATCACATAAAAGACAGCTGTATAGCTCTTATATACACTTGTTTCTGCCATAAGCACTTATTTACAGATGCCAGACTGGTAATATAAATGTACTGACAACCACAACATAGTAATATTACTCTGAATTCAAGTAATTAAACTTTTTTTCTTATATTTACATGTGAAAAATGCTGTAGAAGTTGCTAGGCTGTAAGAACTTCTTATAACAAAATTATGGTCCTGTAAAAGTAGTGCTTTCTGGGAAAGAATTTTTGGATGCTGACATCATTTCTGTCCAGTCAAGACAGAAACTGTCCAAAGACAACCAACATACAAATTATATGGTGTCACATTTTTATATATTTGGAACTCTTGTCCCACATTTCTTAAAGTAATGAGGGTTTTGCAATTGCCTTCAGTAAAAATGAAGTCCACGCCTGAATAAGGAAAGGTTATTATAGTAATATGAAGAATCTTAATATGTATCATATATCCATATACTGAATATCAGTAAGGTAAACAAGATGAGATATGAGCTTTAACTCTTGGCATTTTATATACGGTTGAAGCTTACTAATTCATCCCAGGTTGGATGATTGTGCTTCTAAAAACTTTTGAATGCTGATGTGTTTAAACCTTGGAGGCCTCATCTGCATGCTGATATCTTTAAGAATATAGCCACATCTAGAATAAATTCTTAGTGCATCATTAATTGTAGTAAAAGCTCCAGAACACATCACTGTGGCCTCTATAGATTTTATGGTGAAGTTTTATAGCTGTAACTATAGAATAGTGCTCTTTATGTAGGTTAAAAGGATTAAATATAGTACCAAGCATATACTTCTTTTCATGGTTTGCCATAATCCTTCCAAATAAAAGCCAACCATTTTTTTACTGTACATATATACGTATATTCTAAAAAAGGTTGAAAGAGAGGGGGCATAACACTGAATTTTGATGGAGAAATCGAGATTCCAGGTGTGAAAAATACTTAATTTGTGATAAATGTTAAACACCACAGAATCACAGAACTGTTGAGTTTGGAGGTCACCTACTGAGATTGCCCAGTCCATCCCCCTGCTAAAACAGGGTCAGCTAGATCAGGTTGCTTAGGGCTGCGTCCAGCCAACTTTTTGAATAACTCCAAGTTGTATACTCTCCACTCTCTGTGGGCAAAGCATGTCTTATCTCTGGACAAGCATATCTCACTGTGTTTGCAATGTTATGCTTGAGATTAAAATATATAAGTTTAAAAAGTTAAATATATATATAGCTATATGTCTTCCATTTGAGAGCAATATCATGCAGTCCACCATCATGCTGGGGAGATGCTGGTGGTACTTGCAGAGAGATCTTTCCCAGGAGAGTTCAAATATAACTTCAGAAATATCTATTAAAAACTTTACTGGTAAAAAGATTGCTCTAGCCAGAGAAGTCCACTTCTGTTAGGTGCCCATATAGGGACTTTATTAATGTCTATAAATCTTCTTACCAACCATTCCTTCAGTATTTCACATTCTGTTAAAAAAAAAAAAAAAAAAACCAACAAAAAACCAACTAGTTAGGAAAGAAAATTTTAATTTTGTGATAAATCAGAATGACTATAAAGGATTTGCTCTATTCCAAGTCACAGTATGAAAGGAAAGCTGGGTAAAGCAAGTGTTATTTAACACTAAATAATTTCATTTCCATTACTTCATCGGACTTACATATCAGCTATTCAGAAAATAGTCCCAAAGAGAGTCTTTAATTTAAACTGTCTGATGTTCTTTTGGCAGTTGTAGTGAAACCAAGAGATTTGTTCTCCAGAAAACTTGGACATAGTTTTAGATGAAAGAAAAAGGGGGAGATGGATTGTTGTGTTGGTCATTTTTAAGGTGGACTTTCTTTCAAGTTATTCAGTTACTGTCAAACAAGCAGTATTTTTCCTGGAAATTATTGTAATTAACTATCATCCTTCTTTGAAAAAAAACTATTACTCTTTAAATAGCAGGAAATGTTCTCTGTCCACAAACACTAACACACAGTGAAATTAATAACTAGCATACCTCTTTCTGAAAGCAATTTTTATTCACACAATTCAGTGAAATTAAACATGTTAGAAATCAATCCTTTGCTTCAAGCTATAACTCAGATATATTCTCAGAAAAGGGCAGAAGGGAAATGTAAATAAATAAATTTTGATTTACTTAGCAAAATGAAACTCTCTTTGACTGTTTGGAGACAGAAATACTTTCAGATAAGTCTTCATAAGCTTCTGCAGGAAATGAGTTCTAGAAATGGTGTTTACTGGAAGGTAAATGCTGCTAAGAAAGGTACTGACCTCTATTTAAAATTTGTTTCAAAGTCAATTGCTTATTCTTTTCACTGTTCCTAGGTCTGGAAAGAGTGCCAAAAGACCTTCCTTCAGACACAACACTGCTGGACTTACAGAACAACAAAATCACTGAAATTAAAGAAGGAGATTTCAAGAACTTGAAGAATCTTCATGTAAGTGTATAAATGAACTATCATTTGACAAAAAAAAAAAAAAGGTAGGGAGAAAATGGAGAATGTGGGTTTCTCCTGCTACCCAGATTTTTAATGAAAACTGTTCAAATGCTTTGTGATCTTCCTCCATCAGCCCAGCCTATTATTTCTTCTTCCATTCATCTCCTGCGAACTCTCATCTCACAGAAGCTTCTCAAGCTTCTCACCTCTTCTCAGCTGCTTCAAACTGCCTCCTGTTGGTCCAGTCTCCCAATCTCCATCATAATTTCTCTCACCTCTTTACTGATGTTTTCACTCCCTTTGGCACAGTGACTTGGTTATTTCTATTAAAAAGCAGATCCATCTCAACCTTGCCATCCCACTCATTCTCCCACCTCTGAGCTCACAGAGATTTGTATATATTTGCCAGCATGGTTTTTGTGCTAGTTTTAGTTCAAGTATCTTTTCAATTCAATGTTCTGCCCCCTGAAACTGTGTTTTTACAGTAACCTTCTTCTAGAAAAACTCCATCCTCATCTTCCTTTACCTGCCAGTCTCTTCCAGCACTTCTGTTTCCCTTTGCTGAAATATTTTCCTTCTCTGGTTTCTGAGATTTTTTCTGGCTCACCTCTTCTTTTCCAAATTTCCATCAGACAGCTACCTTCCTCTGTTTCCAAATTTTTGTTTCTCTCGCTGAGGCCCTCATCTCTTGTTTATATACTTTTTATAAACATTTTAAAATTCATACCTCATAGTCCTGCCTCAGTTTTGTTTAAATATCTCTTTCTTTCCATCTCTGAAAAAGACTGTTGCTTCTTTGCCTTTGAAAGTAATACCCCAACTCAGGAATATTTCTGAAAATATTATTTTTCTAGCATTTCACCAATTGAATTTATTTTGTGTATTATTCCATTTAATCTTTTTTTTTTCCTTATAACCAATATAAACTGCTTTTCTTTTCTTTTCTTTCCTGGCTTCTCAGAGCCACTTACTATTCTACTGTTTCCAATCACAACCAAGAAGCCAACTCCTTTCATGATGCCAATGCCATCACCCAAATAAGCACTGTTTCAAATAAGAATCCGCATTCAGCCACTCATACTTGGTAAAAAAAGAGTAATCCCATAAACAATTATCTCTTTAATTGCTTCCAAATTGACTCTTAAATGTTTCTTTTAATGCAACATCAAAAAGAAATATTTTAAAAAATTTCTAAGAATAGAAGGTTCTAGACTCATGTCATCTAATGTTAACACAGAGGTCTATACATGTGCTAGTTACATAGATAAACTCCTCATTCAAGAAAGAGAAATAGGTGCTTCTACATCACATTTCATCTGACTTGCTTTTAGAATAAGATGATGCCCCAGAATTTTTTTTTCCAATTCTTTTTCTTGGCTGCTGAACCAATTCAGTATCCTAATTCCTGCCCACTTGTTTTGGTTTTCTTCCACTTAGAAAAGTCTTGTGTTTTCAGTGACCATCATCTGCAAGGTGCTAAAAAAGAGAAAAGTGTTGTCAGTTAATTTTTCACAATCCTTCTTCATGACACTGCATAAAATGAATTAGATCATGGTACTGAAGATGAAAAGCACTGCTGCCAGGGACTTCTACCTAGTGGGCACTCAGCTTGGGTCTCTGTTATACATCCTGCTGTTGGTTAAGCTGTTGTGAGCTATGTCATCTCCTGGAAATGATCTGGGTTTTTTTATTTTTCCTTTCTTTTATTACTGCAGATATAATTTAACAGTGAATTAAATATTTAACTCTTCAGGGAAGAGGTTATTTGTTTGTCTTACTCCCAAAAGTGCCCAGTACATGCTTAAGGACTAGTGGAAATCATACAGGAGAGGAACAGTAACATAAGTTTTTAACAAGTAACTTTCAAAACAATGCAGTTTTCCTGGATTTGCTCAAGCACAAAAAACAATCCTCTCATTTCCTCCCAAAATAACAATTTGTTCATGCAGTATATTTATGTAACTAAGCACCATCTTTACTCTCAGCAGGCACCATTCTGCTTCTTGTGTAATATCTGGGAATTATTCCCATTCCCTACCTTACAATTAAAAATTCTTCAGAGTCACAGTGAAAGGGGAATATTATTTTTAGATAAATATAACTGAAAGGTTTGTTGTTGACAGAGCTCCATTTTCACTTTTGTTTTAATGAGAGATATATATATCTGTGTGATATACATGTATGTATAGAGATATATATAATGAATAATATTCCCTGATAAACATAGCTTGTGTTAATATTATACTTGACAGTGTGACTTCTTAGACTTTAGTAAACCTTCTTATACTTTACTAAACCAGGAAGATTTACACAAATTATCAGTATTATTGTTCTAAAATCTAAAACTATCAGCAACTCCACTTAACGTCTTGCATGAAGTGGTCACGTTGGGGAACACTTTTTAAATCCTAGTTTGCATAGATATTGAAAAAAAAAAAGTTTATTCTGTTTGAATATTCTTTTTAAATTCCTTCTTAATTCCTATAGCCACCATCAACCACAAATGCAATAGTTTTAGAAGACATTATAGTGGAGAAATTGGTTTGAACCTGAAGTTCAGCTTGTGCTAAAAAAAAAGACGAAGTAAGGACAAAAGACAGGATCTACATATAACTTGCCTATGTCTTCTCTTTCAGCACAAATGTAACTGCTTATACACTGAGTGTACAATACATAGAAATAGAAATGAAAGAGAAACTAGTGCCTACATAAATACTCTTTCTATCAGAAAATTTTGCTGAGTAGGTAAAAAGAAGTTAAATTTGCAGCTGTGGAAATATGGCAAGCAATTAGAAAAGAATTTGACTAAGGGAATATTTATCTGCAAATAATAGCTGCCTGCCAGAAAACACCAAAGTCAACAGTTTTGGTGCACTTGATATTTTTATAGTCTATAGTCAAGGACTGACTTTTGCAGGTTCAGAAAACTGTCTTATGTGAAAAAAATTTGCTTAAGATTTAGACTTATGGCAAAACAATCAGAGGGGTGCTATTGGAAAAGCCAGGAAAAAAATCTATGAAACTGTCAGAATTTTCCAGACAGACTGACATTCTGGATAGAGTACAGTACGCTGACCCCATGGACACAATAATGAATCCAAAATACTACATGAGTAAGCTCTCATGCAGAGTGAAGGAGGAGTCTACAAAAACAGCCCATGGAATTGCATGCTTTGTGGAAAAGCCAAATCAAACCAGCATAACACCTGGCAGTTGGAAAACGAGGTAAAAGAAACTACTGTGTATTAGATCACCGTAAGAACAGCACAAACAACAGAATGATGACTGCATGCTTTTCTAACAGGAATTTTTTCAATGGCACAGTGTACAGCAAAAAGTACAGCAAGAGAAGACAAAATAGCTGTTGGCCTGAAATGAAATGGAACATTGCTTAATTTAGGATGGCAGAACTACGCAAAGCCATGGTTGTGCATACAACAGTGCTAATGCTAGTTGTATTTATACTGAAAGAAAAAACCTGCATGAAAGGGATCAAAGATTTAAAACTGGGGCTTACGATTATGACCATATCCGCACTAAGTGACTATTAATACTAAATGTATGGGCAAATAAATCGATACACTCTTTGTAGTAACATCAATTGGAAAAATAATGTGTTGCATTAGTAAACTTTCATGCACTCCTTTTTTTTTTTCAATCAAATGAAGGTTCCCTATGGAGGGACAAGAGCCCAGGTTAACTGAAGAAAAGTCTAAGAACATCTTTCAGGGATACAGAAAAGCTCCTAATAGATCAAAAATTATTAATGAAAGAACACAGTCTTCTTATGACTCATTACAGCTTCAGTTCCCTTTTCCCAGCCATAATTAAAAGAGAAGTTATCATAGTGCTTTACAAAGCACAGAAAGAAGAATCAGTAACCACTGTCATTCTTTAAAAAAAAGAAAAAAGACATATATCTCTGTCCAGTTTCTGCCTCTGAACTTGATTCCTGCTGTCTTCAATGGCATACAATCTCAACAGGACTGATTGATATATTTTTTATTTTTATTTTTATTTTTCCAATTGATGCAGCTGTAGGTTTCTAACAAATATTCTGAGAAAAAACAAAATCTGAAATGCAGTACTCCCTCAGAGAGTTGCCATTTCCTCAGACTCTTCTTTGTGTTGTACTTAACACACGAGACTTTCCACTGAAACTAGTGTGCAACATATCACATGTGTGGAAAATGTTTTAACGTGCAGAAGATAAAGATATTTTTATGCAAGAACAGCTGCTCCCTCATCATCTGTGCAAGTCATGTTACACAACTTTTATCAGTGACAGCTCAAACATCATGCAGACTAATCTGAAGCAGGCTCCCTGGCTTTGTGAGTTTATTCAACAGGGTACTGTGGATGTGATCAAACTGCTTCCACAGTCCTCTCTCGTTCATACTGACAGGCTGTTGTTCAATGACTTGCCATCTCCTTCCTTCACAATTCATTCATCTCTTTTCTGTTGTTTCTATGTCATCCCTTTTTCCTTGCCTTTCTTAGCTACATCCATTTGATCCTAGGTTTGGTAGGGTTACTACCAAACCCACCAAAGAATTTATGTAACAATAAATAATTACACCATCATGTTTTTTTTTACCTTTACCCTTTTCCTACCCAAACTGTAGATCATGGGTCCTTCAGGAGACGTAAGATCTGGAATTCTGGTCAGAGACCTCCTTAGATTCAGGGGCTCTTGTTCCTTCAAGTTTACCAACATTTATGTTGGTTTTTTTAAAATTAATTTTAAAATGAATAGTTATTTTGCAGAACTCTGACTTCTTTTATAACACAATTAGACATGAAAGTCAAGTTCAATTTTATATTTTTTGTGTAGTTTGTGGGGTTATTTTGCTGGGTTTTTGTTTTCCTAAGTGTAAGTCCACTTCTAATAATTTGGCAGAACAGCTTGACTATATGTCCAGGTTCTGATTATGACCTAACAGCTGAAAACATAAGGCAAACAAAAAGGATTAAATTTATTATTATTTTTACTTGGATGTCTGACTCTTGAGTTTACAGTTGTTAAGACATTCCTGTTCCTAGCAGGACTGCACTAAACCCCAGGTAATAATGTAATACATAACCCAGGAAATTAAAGAAATTCCAATGGGTCGGTGGATTGACTTTTCAGTTTAAACCCTGAAGGACGCATGCATCATTAAAGATTTGGTATTAGGTAAGAGTACTGTCCCCATCTGGCAAAACAGATTACTATTTATTATGGCTGATAACAATTTGCTTATCATTTTGCAGTTCGTTTTTGATTTTGGCAGTTTCTTTTCAAAGTATTTTAAAAACAGAAGAGCAAAAGTAGGGATGAAATTCCCCCAGAACAATCCCCTGAGATTATCACATAATGGATTGCATCAACAAATACAATCCCCTGCTTCCCATTCCCTGACAGGGCAAAAGTTGTAGATTTTGGTAACCCCAAGAAGAGCAGCCATGTGCTAGTCCTACATGATTGCCGCATGCTCCCTCTGCCGTTTGTCAGGGTGTATTTTGCCAAAGCCTGCCAACAAGTGCTCCAAAATTTTCCTGAATTGTGAATTCTCCTTTTTGTTTTGGGAATAAATATTTGAGGTAGAAACCAGGCCAGAGGGAGCTAAATGGCCAGACTCCCACTGACTTCAACGGAGCCAGCATCTATTCCTGTCATACAGTGATTTTTTTTTTTCTTGACTACACTAATACCAGAGGTGTTTCAGTAAAAAGTAAACCATCTTTGGAGCAAAGCTTGGATTTTTTTAACTCTTTGATCACCACTTAATGATAAGGTGGTTGTTAGGTATTACCACAGTGCAATTTACAATAAAGCGAATGTGTATTCAGCACTGGTGAGGCTGCACCTTGAATACTATGTTCAGTTCTGGGCTCCTCACTGCAAGAAAGGCATTGAGGTGCTGGAGTCGGTACAGAGAAGGGCAGCGAAGCTGGTGAAGGGTCTGAAGAACAAGTCTTATGAGGAATGGCTGAGGGAACTGAGGTTGCTCAGTCTGGAGAAGAGAAAGCTCAGGGAGGACATTATTGCTCTGTACAACTACCTGAAAGGAGGATGGAGTAAGGAGATGGTTGGTGTCTTCTTCTAAGTAACAAGTGATAGGACAAGAGGTAACAGCCTCAAAGTTGCACCAGGAGAGATTTAGATTGGGTATTAAGAAAAATTCATTCACAGAAAGGGTGATCAGGCATTGGAACAGGCTGCCCAGGGAGGAGATGTAATCACCATCCCTGGAAGTGTTCAAAAACCATGTAGATGAGGACCTCACTGACATGGTTTAGTGATGGTCTTGGCAGTCCTAGGGTAATGGTTGGACTTGATGATCTTTTCCAACCTATTTGATTCTATGATTTTATGGTTCAACTATTTATTATGCAATGTTTACATACTATATATAACAAAGGGAAAAGGCTATATCTCAGGAAAATTAGGATGGAAGCTAATTTTTCTCTTATCCATAGGAAACTGCTATGAACTCTCTAGGCCTAACTGATGTTTTTAATACTTGGTGTATTTGTGCCTCTTTATTCAGTGTGTCTTTCTTGCCTCTTTTTTCACCTATGGCTAGATATCTTCTTACCCATATCAAGTCATGCTGAAAGCTGTAAATTCATACTTCATGTATTCAGCCTCTCTTTTTTTGCGTGGTAGGGGAGAAATTACATTTATTTTAAAAGAAATATTTTTTTCCTTCCACAAAAAATCTGAAGCATAGAAGAAGATGTATTTTTGAATAAAAGTATCTATACCTGTAGCTCTGTTTCAGGCTGTCAGATTTCTGCCAAATCATCTCATGTTAGCAGCATTGCCGGTACTGTCTGTGGCCAAAAGCTCCAGCACGTTCAGCACTTTCAGGCTGACCCTTAATTTTTCTTCAAAGTGCTTCTTGCCCTATACTAAATGTTTATATGTCCTTTAAAAAAATTAATATAGTGCCCCATCATGCCATCTGGGCTTTACTTAGGATAACTAGTCCATGTGGCATGTTTTTGCCTAACATCCCTTCCTTTAATAACACTGCCTGCAGATGTTTTCCCTAGGTTTTTCTCCTCTAGTTCCTGTTTTCATTGACCTCTAAATTCCCCTGAGTTTTTCATTTTATTTTGTTTTGGTTTGGTTTAACTTTTGTTACATCCAAACCATACGGGGCACATTCTGAAGAAAGTAAACAGTATTGCTCTAAGGCTAATAACTTAGTTCTTGAAGTCTTGCATATAACAGAGTTATTGTGAAGTGGAAAAGGAACCCAGGAGTATGGCTTGCCAGGTGCTATGTTGGTGTGTTATCCTCATTATTTGCTGTTGCTGAGGGAGACTAAAACTTCTCTTGCAAATTCTAATGTGT
The DNA here is from genome assembly GCA_009867235.2 of Psittacus erithacus. NCBI lineage: Eukaryota > Metazoa > Chordata > Aves > Psittaciformes > Psittacidae > Psittacus > Psittacus erithacus. The sequence continues at coordinate 41,340 of WYDI02035025.1, forward strand.
GAGTTTATTTTTTCTTCTTTACAGCTGCACAACAGTGTGGAAAAGTAATGCAGGTTTAAAATACTGGGACCAGGGACTTGCAGAGCAGGGTGCAAATGGGAAATGATATACTGGTACAAAAATGTTGCACCAGAACTGCGTCCTTGTCATACCCTCCCACCTTATATCATTGTGCAGACATTCCCACTGTGAAATCAAGTTTTAAACACACAGTTGATAGATGCCATCCTTTCTAATTGAGACTTCCTGAATGTTTGAATAAAACAACAGTTCTGTGTGTTTCCCCAAAATAACATGATTGTATTCAGGAGAAAACATTGGCAAAGCAGAACAGGTTAATCCTATATACATAGATAATTTCTGGTTTTGGTCAGGACTATCAGTTCTGCTCTGAAGAGCTGTAGTAATTCTCTTAACATCAGCTACTTAGAGAACATTTACATTGCACTACCTAGCTGAATGTATTTCTATCTACTTCCAGCCAGAAATATTTCACATCAGATCATCAGCTGTGATAGTTGTAGCTGAAAAATTTTTATCTAAAAGGCAACCATATTAAAACAAATAAATGAAACAAAGAAAAAATATAAGACTTTAGCTGAAATAAATGACAGAGCAGTACAAAGCAGGATGCAGGATAAAAATTTCAAGTGCCAACAAGCTGACTCTAAACTCATTGAATGTTAACTTAGAGATCTATGGAAAAGAAATCCACAGTAAATCTAAGAGAAAAAAATATGAAGTGACAATAGCAAATTCAGTTATTCAATTATTATGCAAAAACCAATGAAATAGACTAATCTACATAATTTGAGCTGTACCCCTCATAATAACTGGATTGATTCCCATATCCTGATATTGTGCAGGTAGCTGTATTATGCTACAGGCAAAGTCCACATCCGTATTACAGTTCTGGCAATGATGACTCAGGAAACCACACCCTTTGTGTACCCCATATGTTCTTATAGCAGTTCTTATAACTAAGGCTCAAATAAAAGAGAGTTGGGGCCATGGCTTCCACTGGCCAATATATTTATTTTCAGAGAGGCTTGTTGTCAGGGAAATACCCTGTTGAACTGTGAGTGACCTTTTCTACCTCCTCTTGAAAATGTGTTATTGCTAGATAGCATACAAAATTAAAACCAGATATGCTCAGCTTTACATATACCCAGTGAAACCGTGTACAATATACACTGCTTGGTTTCCTCAAGATGATGTACAAGAGGAGTCCATCAGGGAAAAAAACCACATCAAATAATAGCGTTTTAAACTGTCTTTTCACCTCTTTTCCAGTTTCCATGATGGAGAGGTGATGTCACAGATGCTGATACACTTCTTTGCACTGTTAGATTACATAACTGACTGTGGAAAGAGTTGAATGTTCAGTTTGCTTCCAAGAAACAGACCTAAGTGTAATTCTGAAAATATTAAAATGCACTCAATGTCAACTGTAGTACATGCAACATAAAAAACTACGGATTAGGAGCAACTGTTGTCTTCTGTTTCTGAAAACAGCATAATGAAATTAGTGAAAAAAGATGCTCTATAGCTATTCCTTAGTAAAAAATATAAGTAGGTATTATATCTGTATTTATACAGCCCATTCTGCCTAATTCACCTAACAAACATGCAGCACTGTAAGCTGAGAATTAGCAAATAGATGGAATGATAAGATTCATTCTGATATGTATCATACCGGAAATCCTTTCTATTAGCTGTATTGCATTTCTGACAGTAATGGGATTTTCTTTTCCCTTTTTATGTCATGTTTGGTTAAGAAATAAGTTAACAGTAATGTACTCAGAGGTGTATGGAGACCACCTATTACATGTAACAGACCTTGCACAGAGGCCTTTCTCTCCTGGATGTACAGAGAGCTAATTTTCTTAGACTTACCCTGAACATGCACAGATCCATGGGATCTGATGAAATCCATCTGCGGGTTCTGAAGGAGCTGGCAAATGATGTTGCTAAGCTACTGTCCATCATATTTGAAAAAACATTAGCAGTCAAGTGAAGTTCCCAACGACCGGAAAAAGGGTAATTTAATCCCCATTTTCAAGAAGGGGAAAATGAGTGACCCAGGGAACTACAGACCAGTCAGTCCCACTTCTGTGCCAGGCAAAATCTTGGAGCAGATTCTCCTGGAAAGCATGCTAAGACACATGAAAAACAACAAGGCACTTGGTGACAGCCGGCATGGCTTCACTAAGGGGAAATCCTGCCTGACCAATTTGGTGGCCTTCTAAGATGGGGCTACAGAACTGATGGACAGGGGTAGAGCAATTGATGTCATCTACCTGGACTTCTGCAGAGCATTCAACACTGTCCCACATGACATCTCTGTCTCTAAATTGGAGACACATCAATTTGATAGATGGACCACTTGGTGGATAAAGAACTGGCTGTATGGCCACACACAAAAAGTTGTGGTCAATGGCTCAATGTCCAGCTGGAGACCAGTAACGAGTGGTGTCTCTCAGGGGTCGGTGTTGGGACCGGTCTTGTTCAACATCTTTGTCGGTGACATGGACAGTGGGATTGAGTGCACCCTC
>WYDI02035027.1:0-19070 GCA_009867235.2 Psittacus erithacus
GGGGGGGCTCGGGCCCCTTCCGTGCCCCCGCACCGGGGCAGCACAAAGCCGCCTTTTACCGCCGCGGCCCCCCCGCGCCGGGGCCTGACTCACGTCTGGGGGGGGGGCCCCGCACCCCGCTGTGCCCCCGGGGGTCCCGGGGGGCTCCGTGCCCCCCCCTTGTCCCGTTCTCCACAATCGCCCCTTTGTGCGGCTGCGGGGAGGGGGCCCCGCGCACAAAGCGCCTCTGTCCGCGCCGTCCATTCCCCCCCCCAACCCCGACCCAGCCCCGGGGTCCCCCCGGCCCCGGCCCCGGCCCCGGCTCCGGGCGTCGAGGCGGGGCCGGGGCCGAAGTCCGGCGTCGGGGGCGCTGGGAGCGGGGCCTAGCGGCGGCCGGGCCGAAATGCAGCGGGGACGGGCGGAGGGCGCTCGGGGCCCGGCTCGGGGCCTGGGGTGTACCCCCATGTCCGCCCGCTTCGGTGTTGAGGCGCGGGTACCGCCCGGTCCCCTCAGCCCCCGCGGGGCTGCTCGGTCCCTGGGGGGGTATGGGGGGGTCTCAGCAATCCCCCTGCTGCTCCCAGGCTTCCCAACATCCCATGGAGTGAGGCACCCCCGGCCCTGGCCAGGAGCAGCATCCCGGGGAGAGCTGCTCTGTTCTCAGCCTCCTTTGCTGTCCCAGGCTCCTGGATCTTGGATCCCCATCCCCGTGCGCACACGGGGTGAGGAGGAGGATGCGGCACTCCTGTCCCAAGGGCTGAACATGGGAGGCGGATTCTAACAGAGCATCACTTCGACCACAGACAGAAAGCAGCCGTCTCCGGTCTCCTGCGCCTGACAGCTTGCAGCCATCCCGCAGCACAGCCCAGGACGGGAAGTGATCTCCTCTTACAAATCACAGGAGCCAGTTTACACAGGGCAAACACTTCCCGTTCTGAGGGGACCGCACACGGCAGCGGGTCGGGGCCTCCGCTTCCCTCCCTGCTTCCAGACCCTTCGGGACACGCCGCAGGAGGGACACCGCAGCTCTGGGTACCCGCAGCCGCAAGATCAGCTCAGAAGGACGACCCCGAGCACACGTTTGGGATGGCGCAAAGCTCTCGCAGGACAGGCTCCATGCAGAGGTTTATCCCCACTTCATCCATGTCTGGCAGCTAAGCGATCCTGAGCATGGCTGGCAATCTGTAAGGCTTTGACAAGGAACACAGACAGCAGTAAGAGTGAGAACATGAGAGGCAAACCTTCGGCTTTCAGTGCGCTCATTTGCTTTCCCAAAGTTAATGCAGATGAGCATCTCTCCCGTGTCACAGCGCCTTGCAGCGAGCTCTGTTGACTGCAACAATCTCTTTTCCCAATCCAGACTTGATTCGGGGGGAAAACAGGTGATTTGGTCAAGTTTCTTCACTGTCCTTTGATAGGGGCCTTAGCTGCTAATGGAGCTAGGAAGTAAAGAGGAAATGGGAATGGAAATACACAACTGTAAAGAATTAAAATAGTGACTTTAATTCAACCAGTTCCAACTGAATCAGTAATTCCCTGAAAAACAAACCTCGCACAGAAAACACAGAACACAAATGGGTTTGTCTTGACAGCTGGTGAGAACAAGTGAAAAGGTGAATGGAATCTCTCTGCCTTCTCTGGAAAACAAAAGGTTCCACAGGCTCTCAAAATGCCCCTTGTTTTCTTACTACATGGGTTGAGTTTGGAGGTAGCCACTGGAAATGCTTTGTGATAAAAGCCAAAGTCTGCAGTCTGCCACAAGCAGTAATTCCAGATGCCCACATTGAAATGCTTTACAAGTATCTTATTGTCAAAAAGCATTCATGTTTCCTTAAAAAAAACCTCAGGGCTTTGACAAAAATAATTCAAATTAACCCAAAAACCTGAAGAACCCCCCCAAAAAACCCTATTAATTTTGTAAATCCGAATCCCACCTTTCCCAGCAGTCTTTACTTGGGCTTCAAGGAGCCGCAAGGCACAAGGAAGCGATCCACTGCCGAGGCTCTCAGGCTGGGATGAGGGCCTGAGCTCCTGGCTTGGCTTCTCCCAGCACTGGAATACTTTTTCCAAAGCAATACCAAAAAAGGGTTGTTTCTAGGTCAAGACCTCAGTGCGCGGTTTTAAGCAGGGGCTGACAGTCGAATGTGAACACAGCTGTAAAATGGATTCGCAATGGGAGCTCAGGCATTCTTTTTCTGATTAGGAAGCAGTCACCGAGCCTTGTGCGCTTAAAGGTGAAAGCTATTTTTGACATAAAAATTAGCACGTAGTTCCTCTGTCATCCTTCAGTTGCTGCTCTGGAAGCTGTGAGTGAATGATCCAAAGATAAGCAAGGAGTATAAACATGTGGAATTACACGAACAGGTAGAAAGGGATCAGGTTTTATTCTGCCTGACAATTAGGAAAGGAAGAGATTTCTTTCTACACTCCCTACTTAGCCTAAAAAGCACTGCTAAAAAAGGGCCACTTAAGCACTGAGACAGACCTCAATGGCATTTAAAAACTGGAAGTGCTTTTAATAGCTGCCTTTTGAAAATAATGTTAAGTCTATTTTTGAGATGGATAAACTGAGCCACCAATAAAGCCAGGCAGGATCCAGCACTGAAAAACTGCAGTCTGCTTCCCCGCCCATACAGGGACCCCAAGATAAGAAAACAGCAGTGAACTGGATGCTTTCAAGTGTTCTTTAAACCCAAATTCTTCCTTCATTCTTTGGTGGGAACCTAACCCTGCCAGCCTTCAAAATTAACCCCAGGCAGCTTGAGAACACAGCTCAGAGGGACTGCTGCTAAAATAAAAGTGAGCGAAGAACAAGCAGAACTCGGAGGGCTTATCGCCACCCGTAATGCCCCCCACTAATCCCCGGCCCCTTTATGTAACCCGGGATTGCTGCAGCTCAAACAGCTTACTGGGGTTTGCTGCTTTTCTTTAAAGCTCTCGTGGACAAATGCAAACACATTAAATACTTTTTTTTTTCTTCTGCCACTCACAAGAAAAAGTTATTGTGTAAGAGGGGAAAAAACCAATCTTTTATTTGTGAACAATGGCAAATAGAATGTAACTCACACACTGAGAAGAACACGTTTGTCTTAGCTGTGATCTTGACAGAAATCTTCCCTCTTTGCAACACCCAGGGTAACTCCCCAATGGTAAGACACAAAAGGTCGAATCCCACATTTCTCCTCCCCCCCAAACACCCTTTGGAAGTGGTGGGGTGTTCCAAACCAAGACAACACCGTGCCCAAGCTCCACCTATGGTGCAGCTCCCACAGCACGGGTGGCTGTGCTCTCATACTTACTTCCCTGTGCCCACTTGCCCGCAGTGCTGAGCCAGCACGGAGCCAGGCACCGGTGGCTCCCTTTGCCCACAGGACGAGCTCTCGTGCCACTGATCTGCTCTGACTTTCCACTGCACCAATCCTTCCAAGGCAAAATGCAACTTCCAAACTTCCAGTCGGTGCTAAGCCTAATGCCGGATGCTTATGGAAACTTAAGGAGAAAAAAAATAAACCCCTTATTGAGCTCCTTGCAATCGGAGACCCGAGCGGGCTGGATCTAAACGCCGCTCACATCAACGGCAGCAGGAGGCTTCCCTGGATGTTGGGCTAGATCCAGCTTAAAAGTTTCCATGAAATAAACTAGGCTAAGCGCATCAGCTGCATCGAAACTAACTCGGTGTAACAGGAGCATCTGTTCTTCACATCCACCATTTTCTTACAGCCTCAACTCCCCGGCGCCGCAGCGACACGAGCTGCCGTGCGAATGGCTCATCGCTGTCGTGACACGAAACGTCGTCTCCCGACAGCAGCTGCCTCGTTAGACTGTGGATGAACCAGTGATTAGAAGGTAGCATGCATGCTGTATAAACTACTTGACCAGGTAGCTTTTGGTTGTCAAAAAACAGCTTAATGTATTTCGTACGATGGCATTACAACGTGAAATTAATGTCCGCGTCGAGACAGCCGAGGAGCACACCTCGGAACCATTTATACACAGTACAAAGCAAATGTTTACCCAAGTACAAATGAAACAGGTTGACAATTAGCTAATGTAGCTTTGTGGACATAAACCAGGTACATTCGAGCAGAACCAACATAAAATAAAAGAGGAAACAGCCCTTTTCCTATGCCCTGCTAAGAGCACCATGCTTTAGTGGTTTGGGAAGCCTCTGTCATGTTGAAAAGTCTCCTTGCCGGTGTTTAATGTGTTTATTCTACTGCTACGCTGCTGGGATATAAATAACAGCAGCGGGGCTGCATGGACCCACTGTCAATGCTACAGGAATTGACAACATACAATTAAGTCTCACACCTGTTTATTGTCAGTAATTCATAGATAACCACTTCTAGTACACATTTTCATATTGGCTTTTAATGCTTCTTGGGGGTTGTTTTAAGCTCAGGGACACCCAAACTTCGTCTAAGGGTCATCTCTGCAGCGTACCCAGATCCAGAACACTACACACCTACTGTGTAAAACTGGTGCGAGCTGGTGTCATTGCCACGGGCAGCAGAGATGCTTTGGAAACTACATGTCCCAACATGCACGGCCTCACCAGCACGGGCTGCTCTACGCTACGGAAGGAGGGAGTTTTCCTGGGGTGCATTCCCTTCACATGCCTCGTTCCGGCCGGATCAGACTAAGTCATGCAGCTGTCTGCACGCAATGCTCTACACAGTGCAAAAACGAAGACCTCTACACATCTGGAGTAAGAACAGTGGTAACAAAGTCATAGCTACATATTCTTCTCTACATTTTTGTTTATTGAGACAAACTAATTAAAAGGCACAAACATAGGGCATATGTTTACATGGACATTATAACAAACATATACATTAAAAGTGTAGGAATGTGTTTCCTTTCTGCTAAACAGAAAGTTCCTAAGCTTTTATATATACAAAAGTTGTACAATTTGATGTCCTAAAGTACAAAAGATCATTTATAAAATTATTTTACACTAAGCTCTATTTTTTTTTTGTGTTTTTTTTGTTGTTTTACTATGTAGTCCAAGCCCCTAGAACAGTTTCACGTAATGATACAGATACCTGTCACCTGAGCCAGCAGCCTGGCAATCACTGCTTGTTACTGACACGGCAGGGTAGGAACGGAAGCAGTCAGTCCATTTTGACTAGTCAGTCCTGCTAGCACTCTGTGAAAATGCACACACTCTAATCTCTGTAGCTTTCAATTTCATTAAGATATAAACATCTCAACTGTAATCTTTATTTTATTTGTCTTTTTAATGTAGAGTCTTGGGTTTAGGGTGGGTTTTTTTTTAAACAAAGGTTTAAAAACGTGAATATGTGACATGATAGTCGAAAAAGTATAGCTGTTTCCCTAGATTTTGCTTTCTACTTTATGTACAGATAAACAGGTTAAGAAATAAAAAGCACATGTAGCTTAAACATGTGTGACCATTTGTGGAGAAGTTCTGGGTTGGACAGTTGAAACCATCACCCCAGAAAGTCCCACAAACTGATAGAAATGTGTTAACACAATAGAAGAGTAACGTAAAAATGATGATGTTTGCAAATATTTACAAAGTTGAACAGATTTGCACAACACTTGATTAAGAAATAGGGGAGAAATTAAAAGACGCTCTCTGCTTGTCCTGGAGGGGCATCCTACCTAGTTAGTGGTTAGAATAAAAACTGTATACAATTTAATATAAGACAAAACTTCTAGTGAACAACTAACACGTCTGTCCCCTGCTGCAACACCAGCAGGCTCTGATTGGGAGGCAAAGGGCATAAAAATCATACCCAGTGCCTCCAGAATCTTCCAGCTTAAAGCAATATTTCTTAAGTTTCAAAGCACTCCTTTTGCTCCTAGATAAGAGTCCCATAGGGGTCTGACTGTTCAGAGACCATGTTTACATACATCTCGACTCCTCTTCTGTCAGCCACGGCTGTTTCTCACCAAACCATAAGCTTTCTTAAACAAAATGTTGACTACAATGCTCTATTCCCTTAGGGTAATATGTTGGGTAATATTTACATCTCCAAATATCAGGTCACAATCCCTATTATACGTTGAAGTTAGAATGATAAGTTATCATATGCTTTGCATATCAGAGCTGGTATCACCTTTCCCATAGGGAATGCTGCCTGAAATTACCATATTCCCAAAGGTAAAATGCATATTTTTCTCCAAAATGCATTTTTCTTTTTTTTTTTTTTTTAAATGACAACATTGTAATGCATTTACTCCTTAAAAAAAAAAACATCAACACAGACAAGGATTCTACACTAGCTCAGAAACTTAAACAACTGCCAAGTTAAGATTAGCCATCCGCCCTGTTAAAAGCAGAGGGGTCTTTGCTAGTGCTTACATTAAAGTAATTCTCTAAGTTATAATTTGGGGGATAAAACATAAAACTGGTTCTTTTTTTAGTTATTTTTTTTTTTTAAACTCTGGCAATAAGTATCTGCTCTAATTCAGCATCAGTCAGCTAAGAGGGAAAACTTACGTTAACTCAAGTGCTCCAGTGAAACTCAAGGTTGAACCACACGAGCCAAATCAACAGGGGAAGATGCTACTATGGTCTCTGATGGTGCATGTTGCCCCAGTGTCATAGTCTGAATTTATTATTAACTAAACCAAAACGAAACAAAACAAAACAAAAAACCCCAGCAACAGAAATAATAATAAACCCAAACAAAAACCCAGAAAAGAACTGCTGGTAAGGATTCCATTTTAATCCTTTTTAATACTGTTTAGAAACTCTTTACCAAGGAGGAGATGTGGGCAAGGCCTGGGGCAGGAAAGGCATGCTCTCTACCGGTCTCATGGCTATATTTAAGGGACCAGCTAACGTCATGGGCGTGGGGAGGTTCATGGGAGATGTTATAGTGACTGGATGTGCTATATTCACTGGAGCGGTTACTGGGGTAGGTAAATTGACTGGTGTGGTGAGTGTTAATGGAGATGTCATGGATAATGGACTTGTTATAGTTACAGGATGCCCTAGGTTCATCGGACTGGATATATTAACTGCACTTGATACATTTACTGGACTTCTCATGCTCATTGCAGCTGCCACTGTGACTGGGTTTGTGATAGTCCCAGAAGCCACAGAGGACGTTATATTGAATGGAGTAGTAAGAGTCACAGGCGTAGTAGCAGCAGTGGAGGTTTGGCACAAGTTAGCAGCTTCTAAAAATGAGACATAAAAAGACAAAAAGGTTTTAACACATAAAAAAAAACCATGGACAAGATTTAAAAAAAAATAAAAATAAAAAGGCAAAAACCAAAAAAAGAACAAAAACAAAACCCAAACAAGAACAGGTACAAATTCTGGCATCATTTTCTTTAGGAATTATTAGTAAGTTAAAACTGTTAACATTCTATAGCCTACAAGAAATACAAACTCTCATGCACATCATTTCAATATCGTTTTTTTCCTGAAAAGTCAAGCGAGGTTGTCTTATAAAGAGGGTTTCCATGTGCATAAAAACAGTATTGTACAGTCAAAGAAATCCTCCCAAGAGGAACATTATAAATAGAGGAGAGAGTGTACATACCGAATGGTACGTACTCTATAGCCTTCTCAAAGGTGAACTGACATTCTGTGAAGGTTTTAAAAAGTCATTATTAGGGACTGATTAAGCAAAGCTCGTTTCAATATTTACCTGCTTATTTCAGTCTTAATTATTGCTACTAAATACTGCTCCACTGATCACACTTAGCGATTTTCAAGGCTACCCAGTACACCTTCCAACCCCCATCATCTCCTCAGCTTTCACATAAGCTACAGCTCCACACCAGCTTGGTTTGCTCCGTGGGGTTTTGGGTTGGTTGGGTGGTTTGGGTGTTGCAGCAAGCAGGAATTAAGTGCCAAACAAAGCAGCCGAGGAGCAGATCAGTGCCTGGCCCTGCTGCCGGGGCAGAGGGGGGGGCTCTGGCAGGGCCAGGCACTGGGGAGCGGGCAGAAGCGGTCCAGGACATGGAGGGATCACTACACATCCATCAGCACCACCTGCCGGCTACCCATACTAGAAGGCTCCAAAAACAGAAGCGGGCTGGTGGATGTGGGTAAAGGGAAGGGATGAGTGCTAGAGAAACCGACAAAAATACATCCTGCATCAATGTTACAGCACTTCGAAGCCGTGTCTTGTTCCACATTTGTAGGGTAGGACACCAAGCTCAGTCTACACCCACGTTTCAAGGAGGTAAAGCAGGAGCAAAGAGTCTACTCTTGCCACTTAGGCAATACAAATGTACCAAGACAGAGTTAACTTTGAAAGCAACATTAGCCCCATTCAAGGGTTACTGTTGGCTCTTCAAAGGCCGTATCTAGGAGGGGTGGAAAGGAAGGGAAAGAGTGAAAAAAAAAATAATAATAAATTGTGAAAATAAATCATATTAGGCTAAAAAAAAATCCCATAATGTATTGTAAAGCCAATGCAACAGGGGGCACAAGCACAGGAGAACCAGCGTGGAAAGAGCAGCATGTAGGCATGGCACTGTCTAGTCTAGCTTCACCTTCCAAGCACTGTAATACACGAAAACACATCCCACCCGTGCCCCTTCCCAGTTCAGCTAAGCTCGTATCAACTGACAACACCTCTACCCACCCACCTCCCTCACCCACCAGTCTGCCCAAACCCACTCTTCATGTTAGAGCATATTCAATCATCTGAACAGGAAAGGAAGAGAGAACAAGACATAGGAAGGAACAAGCAGAAACTCAGAATTCTCAGAGATTTTCTAAATGTGACACCCTTCTGCTTTATCTAGTGGCCTGATGGTGTTTAATGTCTCTGTTATCACTGCATTTGAACACGATGAAGCTGTTTCTACACTGTCTGATCACAGAATTCAAACAAGGCGAAAGGAGCTAAGCAGCCTAATACACAAACAAGACCTAGAAAAGAAAAAAGACTGAAGATACTGAAAGTAAGCCCAGGAGAAAATTAAAACCAAGGTGAGCCAATAACATTTATTACTAGAACAGCTAGCGAAAGCAGCAAGTGGTCGCTAGGAATACCTTCTAAAAGGAGGGTCACAGATAGGCATTAGAAATCAAACTGTTGTGAAAGAGTAAGAAAGCAGTAACTGAAGACTTTAAGCTACTAAACTCCTACACTAAACTGAAGCAACCTACTCTTTGACGCAAACTGACACACTGACCAACAACGGGAAGCCATTCAACTGCAATGGCAGCAGCACACGTATATGTAAGCTATGAGCTAGCAAAAATGACAAACAGGATCACTTATGAGTTAGTTCTGTAATTAAAATAAATGGAAAAAACCCCAAACAAACAAACAATGGGTTCTAGAAAACTATCTGCAAAGCCAGTTACGTGATGCTAAAGCCAATGGAATAAACTGGGGGAGAAATGATGAAAGGGACACAGAAAGCACCCACACGAAAACTGATGATGATGCAATGACTGAGGGTGTTATGTGCGTATATACATATAAATATATATGCACACAAGTTAACAACTGGTAAATATGCATAAACACAGCTGAAAACCACATGCAACGAAAAAAACCACACTCTTGCCTTGGAGCAGACACAAGCATCCCTTTATAATGATGACTGCTATGCACACAGACCAAAGGGAAGCGGGTAATAAGGAGTTCATTTACAACAGGGTAATTTTGGCCATCTTATCCCTTTGCTAGTTTCTAGCTATTACTATGACTGAAACGTTCATGTAAGACATCCTTTTCTGACATCTTAAACTCCCTATAGAACTATCAACTCCAATATCTTACAAAGCCAAGACTGTAAGTATTGGTTTGTTTTACCTTTCTTCCTTGCTTTGACGGCCTCTTCCCATAATCTCAGGGTCTCTACCTGCTTTCCAGGCCAACTTGTTACATGCTGCTGCTGCTGCTGCTGTTGCTGCTGCTGCTGCTGTTGTTGCTGTTGTTGTTGCTGCTGCTGCTGCTGCTGCTGTTGTTGTTGCTGTTGCTGCTGCTGCTGTTGCTGCTTCTGATTGCTGGTCTCTTCACTCATGCATGCTATGCCAATTAAGTAAGAACACAAATTCACCTTGAAAAGTTACTCTGTTTTCTGCTGACATCACAAAGGCTTCTTCCATAAAGAGCGTGTGGAATCTCACAGGATTCCAAGAGCAAAAATCAAAGGTGCTTAAAACCACGTAATTAATTCTGTGCTTTAGAAAACTACTCTTCCAAGAGCTAAAACACAAAGTGCAAGTCGGGAACATCTGCTTTTCCTTCCTTTCTGATTATTTTGTTTGCATTTTCGGAAGAATGGAATAAAAGTCTCTAGGCTCTAGACTTCGAGCTGCTTGAGCCAACTGCACCGGTCCTGAATTTCAGCTTTTTAAAGAAAAAAGCCTTTTAACTTGTTATTCCAAGTATGACCTCAAACTTTCAGTTTACCTTCACATCACAGAACAGTGCATTACTACTCTCCGGCCACACAACAGCTCATCATTTCCACCTCTAACAACTGCTGTAAATGCCTCACGTGAACTGGCCAAGCAGCACTAAACTGGCTTGGAAAGCCAGAGCTGTAACCCTATACCTTGAAAAATACTTCACACCCAAATTTCGTGTTAAGCTCAACCATCAGGCATTTCAGACATTCCCAGGACCTTCAAATTAGCCAGGAGTAACAGGCACTGAAAAGATGTTGTAAACTAATACCGTTTAAAAGGCTTTAAGGACAAAGTTTCCAAAGACAATCCTTACTTCTCCCCTTAGACTCCTCTGAAACCCCATTTTGTATAATTAACCGTGTGGGTTAACTTCTGTTACAGGTATTTTAATAGAGAAGATGTGAAAATCAAGCCTTTCCTTGCTTACTAGGCACTCCCAGGTTCCACAGACTTTAAGACCAGAGGAACTATTACAAGCATCTCATCTGAACTCCTGCACACCACCAGTTAAATGCCATTAATGCTCAAAACATTTCAGGGCCGGATTTAAATGCTTTTCCTGTCAGTTAATGCCAGAGGGAGGAATCATCGAACCCAAAGGGTCAAAGCCTGGAGAAAGCACAGAAATCTTTCTCTTGATAAGCTTTAGGGGAGGCTTCACACCTGAAACTCGCCAGATCTTAGCAGCTCTTAAATATCCTAAACTCTCCAGAATTACCTGCTGGACTTTTAGGCCTGTACGGTTCAGCAAGTACTTAGAAACTGAGAAAACCTAGGCACAATTTTGTTCAAAGAGATGGGTTACCCTCACAAGTTGCAGGGATAAGAGCACATTCTAGCAGCAAACCAATTCCACACAAGCCAATTCTTGAGCAGAAGAAGATTCTGTTATCAAACATCTATTTTTAATAGGTGTGAATATAGCATTCACACCTATTAAAACGTACCCCTGGGACTGAGGGGTGCGTTTTGGCATTTTAACGTCATCAAAGGCAATTCCCTTTGCAAGCACACTGTTATTAGAAATGTTTTTAAAACGTTCACCTACTTTTATTGATGCCTTGTTTACAGGTATTACAGTTGATACTTTGGCTCTGCCCGTGTGTCTTTAAGTGGCTGGTGATATATGCTGCACTCAGAAGTTTACCACAGATATTACACGATACCTTTCCTTCATGGCGCACCATGTGTGTCCGCAGTCTGTCTTTGGTGGCAAAGGCAGCAGTGCACGTCTATACAGAGGACAACAGTTACACTTGAAGTGCAGACAGCATCATCACAGTATGAATTACATGCCCACCATAAGGCTGGTTTACCTTGTGCGTGCAAAAATCACACTCTATGCTATTTGAACTGTCTTTAAATAGTGGTTGCTTTACCTACCATAACAAGAGGTATCTTATAAACAAAGCCTAGAACAGGCAAAGTTGGGTTTTGATACAATTTAACTGTACAAATATGAACCTGATACCCTCAATTGCTCAATTACGTTTTCTCCCATCCAAATCAGAACAAGGAAATGAAACCTTCTACTAACGCTATTCCTTTTACACAAGGCTTTTATTTAATGTGATGAGTCACTAAAACACAGGTTGGAACAAGCACGGCTATTCCAAGCAAAACAGTTAATTGTTCCAGGGCAGTCAAGTTTTTTTTCTTAGACTCAGTCATCAACTTACACCAACTTGCTTTCACCTCCAAGCAAAGTAACGGACCCAGAACCAGCTATTCCAACCCATTTTACATGGCTATAGTGAGGAACACACGTAACTGAAACATGCTGAGAAACACATTGCACACATGACTCCAGTAATCAGCACTGAGCTGAGGATGCTGTTACAATCCTATTGCTAAGTTAAGCGTGTCTTAAAACAGAGCACCTATGTTGTTCTCCAAGAAAGCTAAAAGCCTCTAATCTAGCTGCAGCATCCTTTTAAGCTGCATCTAGACTTCCATCGGAACTACGGTGCTGCTGGTATATAAGGCAGATGCAACTTCATTCCTAAACTTCCTTGTCAAAGAACAGTTCAGGAGCAAATACAGTTCTGGAAAGATTATTCACCTGAGATGCTAACGTTATAATAAGGCATTGTTCTTAACAAATCACTTTAGCCCTTACTTGGCATTTGAAGGGTCTCTCTGTTGAGTGAACGTGTTTAACGTGACAGCTTAAATGATCAGGCCTGCAAACAAGAGAGGAACAGAGAAAAGAATGCATACTGTTACAAATACATAGTAAGGACACGGTGGCTAGCGGTGCTGAACACTGCTGGTGACCCCTTGCAGCCCACCCTCTCTGCACAGCAAGAGTAAATACATCCCCTCACCTACGCAGTGGCTTTCAGCTAGAATAACACATGGTTATGCTGAGACCCAACCTGCTGTTTAAACCTTAACCACGTTCTTCTTAACACGCCTGAAAATGGCACGTTTGGTCGTACCCTGTGTAAAGGTGACAGATCAACAGCTCTAAAGGTTGAAGTTTTTTCTCTGTCACAAGCAGAGGTGTAAATACAGCCAGCAGCAATGCAAGCTCCCCCACAATGCTCTGCCAGTATACCTCAACCCTGCCACCAGACAAGGAGGCAGTTTGCCTGCTGGGCCCCATCCAGTCCCTGGCCTCTGCAAAGGCTGGTCAAGGGGTTCCGTGACCTCCATCAGTGACATGGACACGTGTCCTGTGGACCTGGATGAGGTCACAAGATCATTTTAAACCACTCCCATAAAAGAACGAGCACTTTTGGCTCAGATCAAGACCCACACCCTAGAGGTAAACAAGGCTCTTTATCCCCTCACCAATCTTCTAAGATGTCTGGTTCTCCTAGCCCCTCGCTATGATAGCTTAACCCTTCTTGGTTATGAAAAGCCAATACTTGAGCTCGCCTGGGATTTTCTACATGGTACCTCGAGAAGCCTTTTCCACAAACACCACAGGTGTAGGGTTTCGTGATGCCACCTTCGTGGGACCTCACGTGGTAGGTCATGCGATCCTTCCTCTTGAAGCGCTGATTGCAAATGGGACATTCAAAGGGTTTTTCATCTGAGTGGGACAGCTTGTGCCGGTTGAGGTGGTAGACATCCCTGAAGGCCTTTCCACACATCTCACAAGCGTGGTTCTTCTTAACGGGCTTGCTGGGCTTCTTTGCTGTCTGAGTCACTGCCATGGCCGTCGCGCCGGCACTACTGCTGGGGTTGGTGGCAGAGGAAGACGTAGTGACTGTGGACAGGATGCCTGCGATAGTTGACACCAGTGAACTTCGGCTGTTGTCACCAGCGATGGTCGAGATAAGGGGCACCATTGTGGTGGGAGTTTTCTTTGGCCGTGACACTAACTTTATCCCTGTGTGGCAGGACTCGTGACGCCTCAAATGGTAGCTGTCCCTGAATGCTTTGCTGCAGTAAGTGCACACAAAGGAGGTTTTAGGTTTTTCCTTTTTAATCCCAACAATAGCATCCTTTAATGTTTCTGGTGCAGGCTGAGGTTTCTGCGTTATTGGTAAGGGCAGAATCGGCTTCTGATCGGGTGGCTCAACAGCAGAGCTCAGGAGAGGCAACAAACTGTTCTGTGCTGCCTGCTGTTGGTGATGTGAGGCTTCGTGTGCCTAAAACCAAACATTCACACTTAAATTCTATTGATGGGTGCTCGCTCTGACACCGTGAGAACATTTACAAACTACAGGAAAGCACATTCTACACCAAAAGTCATTGAAGTAACAACGGGGAAAGGGAACAGAACTCTGGGTTTGGACAAGAATAAATCTGCTCACGCCCCACATGCATTGGCTGCGTAGATTCTGTGGCAAGTGGAGGGATGGCACACATCATAACAAGCAAATAATTAATAAGTTTCCGGAGGGCAACACTTCTTATGGAAAACAACGAGGCGCTTGTCAGATCTTTTCCTAACACAGTATTTGATCTTTACATAACAGATAACTTGTTTTGCTAGCGATCATATCAGATGCCACCTTGGGACTATCTTTGGAGCTTATGAACATACCGACAGGAGCTGCAAAACAATGCCCCACCTTTTAGCCGAGCTTAGTGCACACTGGGAATCAAACTGCAGCCACAGGGAGTCAGGATGCGGTAAGGTGTCTTATTTAAACAGTGTGTTCATACTGGTGTGTTAGCACTGAACCAAAGCAGCTTGAATCCAGGGCTGTCTAAAGCCACACTGCTATATTTAGCAGGTTCCCATCGCATTTATACACTGAACACTGTGCTCTTTGCATCTGGAAACCAATGAGAATAGTGACATGTCCTTTTTCTCTTCATCAGCAGCTACTCTGTGATAGGAAGAGGAGATAATCGATGAGCACTGGTAGATATCTAGAGATGCTGGAGAACACAGTTGGGGGCGTTGGGGGAAAAAAAGCCCCGAGAACTGTTTCAAAACAGCCAGTACCAACTGACTGTGAACTACAGAAGCAGTGGGAGAAGCTAAAGGGAAGAGACAGAAGGGGATCCCCCGCTCAGCTGAGCTGCAGCCTGTGTTGCTACAGGCTGTCCTACACCCTGCTTGTATTCTGAGGCTGTTTATTCTAAGGCAGAAAACACTGTGATTAAAACTCCTCCAGTCAGACTAGGACAAAACCCTAGCAGATACAATTTTAAAGTGGTTTAGAAACCACACAAACCAATTCAGCCTAATGGAGCATTAAAATAAATCACTCTAGCACCCTAAGCCAGTTTAAGCGCATCTGTATTCAAGATGTGCCTCAGCCTCATCAGACCAGTTTTCAATCAGTCTCGTTATTAACGCAGCGTGCCAGGGCTGAAGCTGAGTTTGGGGAAACTTGCATTCCCACTGGATCAGTGCTTCAGCCTTCCAGGACTTCTTCCCTATGGTTTCCTTCACACAATAACATGACTCGAGGCTGTCAGAGCTGAATAAAACACTGTGCTGGCTCATGCCCCCCAACCTGTCTCCTTTTACAGCAGTTCAGGACGGGCAGTGTTATGAACCGTGCTCAGGCTAATAGTCTTCCTACGGGAATCCATTTCAGCACGTCCTCAGGAGAAGTCAGTACCTCTAGGAGCTCACTTGGGGACTTTATTCATAGTTGCATCCAAGCGCTGGCCGCTTTGCCTCTCCCCATTGCAGCAGCAACTACAGCACCTCAGTGCGGCTCCCCCCTGGCTGCAGGGGGGATCCCACCTCCTCTTGTCACCACTCAGGCCCTGCAGCATTTGAGCCGCTCACTTTTCAGGAGCACGGTGCCGGTGATCTTTGGATAGAAGCCATCGGTGGACACAAACACCAACCCACGTGGGTGTGAATACGTGCTCCCTAACACTCCAAGCCTATCTGACAGGAAAACAGTTCACAGGAGAAAGCCTGGATTTGGTATGACAACGTGCAGGACTCGGTAGGAGCCAGGCCAGCCTGTCTGGTTGGATCCCATCCGCACCAAAGCTCAGGATGCAACAGGTAGGGTGAGAATGACCACAGCGGGCCTGGCCACAGCAGCCACCTCAAACAACAGCCTCAAGGGCTGGTTTGTGATTGCTGAGGAGCCAAATGCAAAGCTCTCCTGGAGCCTACGCTGCTCAACCAGCACGGTCCAAACTCCAGCACCTCCACTAAACTCCTGCCTGACTTGAGTGGCAAACGTGGAGTTCCAACCGTTTCTTTTCCATGGTTTTAAAAAGCCATTGAGACATCTACGCTGCATAAAACCAGTATGCATGACACACATTAAAAGCACAATATTAAGCAAGTTGCGTACTTAAAAGACAATTTTAATTTAAAAAATAGAAAATCTGAGATGTTTTACAGCCAACTTGAAACAAGCATTAGACAATGTTGCTAAACTGCATCAGAAGGCACTTAAGAGCACCTAAGGATAGCTCCAGAGATACAGTTTCAAAGGCAGAGCTAGCAGATCGGATAATAGAGAGCCCAAATCCTTTGGACAACGTTCAAACTTACGCAGTTTATGGGTATTTTTAAGCCTTGAAGAATCGTCAGCACTTGAAGGTAACGATGCACTTAGTGCCACGGAACCGATCCGGACGGGAGCCATAAAACAATGTATATTCATAAGGCTACAGGCTACGGAGCCGCTGCTTATATAAGTCTGCTTATCTTGGTTCCCAGATAGCCAGCGCTATTAGCAGCGCTGCCTTCCTAACAACCCCTGTTTGCAACAAGCAGTATTCCTCCCTTCCCGAGGGCTGCAGCATCAAAGCCTTTTAGCAAAGGATCAGGCAGTATTTGTTTCACTCCCTGCTCCAGAAGGGAGCCGGCACCTGCTGCACGCCCCTGGCAAGTCATTTCTATTCAGGCACAGACCCGGCTTTGCTTGACCCAGCATTCACATCAAGTCAACATTTCTGTGCTACTCGGAGCGCCCGGGCCAAACCCCCTGGTCCTACCACTGATTTGTGCTTTCCTTGGGGGGCAGTAAACACCACAGAGCTGTAATTCCTGACCCGCAGTGCTAGGATGTGGCATTGTGAACTTCCAATGCCAGAGGCGAACATTTTTTCGCGCTCCAGCCTTAATGTGAGAGCAACAAATTAGCATGAGTCATATCTTGAGCGCTCTGTTTGATGGATGAGTCCTCCTCACATTAACAGATACAACTTTCACTTTCCCAGCAGATACTTAAAGTGGGTTTCAAAATGAGCATTTCAGGGACTCATAAGATCCCAACGAGAACTGCTCCAAAACAAGAACTGCTTACTCAGTAGCGCAGTTTAAAGAGAGAGATACAAGTCATCAAAACGCCACCTAAACACAATCAGACAACTTTATTTGGAACGAGCAATTTACAGTCGCACATCCCATTGCTGCCAAGGCTCAAATTAAGGCATTGAAGCCTCCTCCAAACACATTTAGCTACAAATTACAACTTTACACACAGTGCCTTGAGCTGTCCCTGAGAAATCCTGTCACAGCTGGAGCGTGGTAAAAGCCCCCTAGAAGAATGAGGGGTTTATTCAGTCACTCGCATTTGTTATTTAACCAATACCGAGGAGGGGCTGGGAAGGGCTTTTAAATCCACTTTTTCCTGCTAGTTTTCACTAATCCCAGTTGGATCTTGGCTGACATGCTGCTGGTGAGCAAGGAGGAGAACTAAACTCACATCAGGAGTTATCTTAACAGTGCTTTCTGCCCAGTGCATTAGGATGCTCGCACCTTAAATCATTAGTTTGAACAAAATGACTCAAGAAACCATATCCGACATTTATTCCGAGGTCTTAACGCTTTATTCCTTGGGGCAAAAATAAAGAAGTCAGAGGAAAACTTCCATGCCACGGCTTTCTGAAGATGCTTCCAAGTCGCACAGAGCTGAGCACATTAGGAAAGCGAGCTGCTGACTCCTTAATTAAAAGCAGCAAATTCTACTCCTAAATCAAAGTGTGGCACCGCTACTTCAAAACGCAGAACCCTCCTCCAGCATCAAGAGGAGCAGCAAGAAGCTGGACACGTACTCAAAAGCATTACTCGGCGTCTCTTAACGGAGGCTCCTGCACCACCACACTGCCAGCCTGGAAAACGCTCAGCTGGGAGGCAGAAAGGCGATAAAAGCAGCCTCAACTCGGAGGGAGATGGCCCTAAACTAAGGAGATTAACTTCTTAGCGTGAAGTTTCCTACGTGCGAATCACAACTGCCCACTAGAGTGAGGAATAATTCGCCAGCCATCAGCCAAACTCGATGGCATCACCCATGGCGAAAAGGCGGAAAACTCAGCTCCCGGTACCGGCTCTCCGGGAACATTCCCGGCGTGGTTTTGGAGGCAAGAGCACCCGAGCGAGTGACTCATCTCTCGGTACTTGCAAGGGAATGATTTTTCCCCCCTCTCTAAAGGAATGGTGCTCGCTCTTGGCGGATTTATTCATTCAACTCAGGCTTTCGAACTCGTGTCATGGGGCGGGTTTGGGTTTAATTCCGAGGAGGACAGCGAGTCACCGGGAACGTGCAAAGGGGATTATTTTACCTTGACAAGGGTGATGTGCGGGGCTGCTTATTTTTGCCCCCTCTCCCTTCTACTGCAATCACACATTTCCAAGCTCCGAAAGAGCAGGAGGCACCAGAAAACGATCCGGCGTGAAAGGGCTCGCCTCACAAAAGCCAAGGGAGGATCGTTCTTTCTTTTTCCTCCTCCTTTTTTCATCGCTACACTGCATTTTCCTTGGAATTACATAAACAGCGGTGTTTCTAAGTCAGTCTTTCGCAGACAGAAGGGGGGAAAATAGTGACTCAGTTGGCAAAGGGAGGGGTTGCCCGCTCCACCGTCCCTATTCCTGCCTGTTACCGTTAGCATTTCGCCAGTTTTTACACAAACCCGGCCCGTTCGCGTCCTATTTTAAACGAAAACAAGCTCCCCCGTCAGCGGGCCCTGAGTCAGGCCGGTTAAAGAGGGATTAATGTATTCTCCCAGACACGGTGTTTGTTCCATCGGGGTTTTGTTAGAGCCCGGTGGAAGGCTGGGCTGGTTTTTATTGTTGTTTTTCTTTTTGGCGGCGGGGGCAGAAAGAAAAGCAACAACAACAAAAAGAGGTTATTTCGGGGGGAAAAAAAATGAAGGGATTAAATGATATTGGCTTTCTATGGAAATAAATAAGGAGCAGCACCGCGGGCGGCGGCGGAGCGCGGCCAGCCGGGAGGCGGGCGGGGAGACAGAGGCGAGGAGGGAAAAGCGCTGCCGGCGGCGCGGGGCCGGGGCAGCCGCTGCCCCAGGCGGGCCGCGCCGCACCGCACCGGGCCGGGCCCCGCCG
>WYDI02035028.1:0-18171 GCA_009867235.2 Psittacus erithacus
CAGCTTGGTGTCATCGGCAAACTTGCTGAGGGCGCACTCAATCCCACTGTCCATGTCACCGACAAAGATGTTGAACAGGACCGGTCTCAACACTGATCCCTGAGGGACACCACTCGTTACTGGTCTCCAGCTGGACATTGAGCCATTGACCACAACTGTTTGTGTGCGGCCATCCAGCCAGTTCTGTCATAGCTGTAAGTTGTACAGGAGAAAGGCAAATTTTTGTTAGTCGTATTAGTCCTGAGTGAGATCAGAAACGGATTCATTTGGCAGTAAGAGAAGTCATGTAGGGAATTCCCTAAGCGTGGCAGTCAGTCTGAGTAGAGTTATGCCTATCTGTTGTACTGACCTGGAGTACGTTTGCTTTTCACTTAATGTGTTACACATAGTTCATAAAGTCTGCTTTGTCACCACTTCTCTAATGGCATAGATTATTCTCAACAGGACATAGGTGGCTACAGCCTTGTGATCACAGCAGTGGAGAACAGGAGGTATTTATACAATTTTAATGCTTGTTAAAATTTATTGTTTCTATTGCTAGACATGTCTTGTTATTTTTATGGAACATCTGCCATACCTATGCTGTTAAATTGGATTCAGAAAGAGCAGAAAATGTTTTTGCTTTTTAGTTTCGTAGTTATCATTCTTTTAGTATTATACATTGTTTTGTATAATACAAACCTGTCATTCAGTAGTTAAAATTTTATTCCAAAGTACCAAGGAAAACTGCCACATGGAATTTAATCAGTTCAAACACAAGTTTTTCAGTAGTTTTCTTTGTGCTTTGGTAGCATGTCAGGTATTTATTTTAGACAATATTTTTCTATTTCTTTATATGTTGCTTTCTGTATTAGAAGACCATCACAAAAAGTAAAGATAGCTGGCTACACATGAAGAAACTGTACCGAACTATAACATGTTGTTTCTATTTTTTGTAAGTGGCTTGAGAGCAGCTTGCAACCTGCAGTGCTGTAAGCTGTGATCTGAGGTAGGTCTCTGGATCACCCTGGGCTCTTCATGCAAAGGGCTAAGTTTTGCCCCACTTCCCTCCCAGCAATGTCCATAGGACAGAATTACAGCTTTTTGTCCATGTGATGTGACATTCCAGATATGGTGCTGCTGCATGACTTGGGCACACGTATCACTGCTACGTATTCCCCCAAAAGTTAGGAATTAAGTTTTTCTGGTATGGTGTAAAGGAAGAGATCCATCCAGTAGGTCAAACAGGATGTGATTTAATATTGATCAGCATATGCTTGGCATTGTGTTTCAAATTTAATTCTAAACGTTTTAAACTTCAGCCCCTTCCTTGGCTGTGGTTAACAATATTAGAAACTGGCTGGTTGTCAGTTCACTTCTGCAGTCTCATGCCTTCTCTAGTCCTAAATCAGATCCACAGTATGGATTTCAGATAAGCAGCTTAAATGAAGTATTAACTTGGCTGTAATATGTTAGAGGGCATTCCCAGGATGCTTTCCGTCCACACCATTTGTCTCTGGACCTAAACCACTTAGTCTAAAGGCTAGTAGGTCTTCAGAACCAGACATGTCATAAGGGTATAGGTTGATAACTATTCCAACATCCAAATCAGAATGGTTGTAGGTATGTTAGTTGAAAACCCTTTTTCTGCTTTCTGCCCTGACTTCTCTACTCCTCTGTTATATACAGATTGGAAGTAGACCAATGGAGAGAAGGGAGAATCACCAACTGAGCTTGTTTGTTGTTTCATTGTTCAAGCTACTTGAATTTAGACTATATTTAAGCCTGTAAAGTATGCCTGTTTACTGACATTGCTATAAAGGAAACCAAAATACCTTTCTTTAAGCTGTTGACTTAATATACTACCTGCAGAAAGTCAGGGTATTAGAGTTATTGAATGTAAATTCTCTTATTCTATGCATAAGCAGTTTGCTTAGAGTTCACTAGTTTGCATTAGTGAAGAAATTGTATAGTATTTTACTATATGCAGCAATCACACTACTGTTGGTTTAAAGGAAGAATGCAAAGAGAAGATTTTTAATGAGTCATATTGTAAGATGGAGATAGTATAGAATAAATAAAGCACTATATTTAACATCTTCCAGACACAGACGTTTTTCATTCTCACATTAAACTGTAGTCCCTTTTGCCTGTTAAAATCCCTTTATCTATCTGCAGTTAACTGCAGAGGTCAGCTGGGGGAGTATAGACTTTACATGGAACATGGAAGGCAGGGAGTGCTGCCGTGGGACAGTTGCTCTGCCCTGGCGCTGCCAGTGCCCAACAGCCTGCCTGGGAGGCCATGTTACTGTGGGGATGCTGGGGCCCAGGTGGTGCGCCCTAAAACAATGCCTTCCCTAAACTGGCTGTGGGGAGGCCTGAGAAGAGACAGAGACTGCAGGCAGTAGAAGCAGCTGTAAAGCGGCCAAAGCAGTGACCTTCACATAGCTCTCACTGGACGTTCACTGCCTGGAGCTGAATGACTCTTGTGCCCATTTCCTCTTTCCCTCCTGCATAGACTCTTTGCACCAGCTTTACTCCATGCCTTCATTTACTTATGTTTTTTCTCCCATGCCTGGTCCTCTTTTCATCTCCTTCAGTATTTGGTATTGCTATCCTTTTTCCCACTAGTTCATTCGTTGCTACCAAGCCTCCCCCAAATGGACCCAGATGGAAATCACACTTTGTGTGTGTGCTCACTCCCTTGGCTGCCTTTTATCTGCTTGCTGTCTTCAGACACTTACGTTTCCCTGGCAAGTGTTGTCTGATGCTCTCCACTTGTGTAGTTCGTGCACAGTAATGCCACTGTCTTGGCTGCTCCATTGGTCTGTGCTAATTAATGAGACAAGGGTATATTGTTTTCAAAGTTTCTATTAATTCATTCTAAAGCTATTTCAGCATTCTAGAATATACTGTTGTCCTTGAAAGGTGTGAAGATATATTAATGTTTTTCTAATTTATTGCCATTGTTCACTACTTTTAATAATGTATCCCTCACAGTCTGTCTTTCCTATCTCCTCTCTGAAATGAATGCACCTATTACTCCCACAATCTAACAGGAATATTAACAGGCTTCTCGTAATATATTGTCCTTTCTGGGGCTATGTGTTTCCCCACAGTACTGTTATTTAGATGAGAAGGGCAAAATTAAGCGCAGTGTTCAAGTATGCAGTCTACATCAATTAGCATTGCATATTTGCAGTCTATTTTTAATGTTGTTCAGTATCCTGTTTGAATTTTTCTTTGCTTTATTGTGCAGAGGGCAGGTGTTTCTCTGAGAATACATGGTTCACATGATTTTAAGCTGGGGCAGGATGAATATTGGTGCCAGTAACTCCTAAAATATGAAAGGAATTGGTAAAAGACACCTGGGTGCTGGGAAGGAGCACAAGAAATGCAGGAGAATTCTGAAAAAAGCTAAAGAATTCTGAGCAGTTCTTGTCTGCAAGTGGGAATACACAATCAGAATGGATTTGCAAAGTAAGAAAATACTGTAAAATATGTAGAAAAGCATATTTTTTTCTGAAGAAAGGGAATACTGAGATAGATGCTGAAAAAAAGAAAATGACAGAATCAAGAGAAACCAAAAAAGACAGGTGTGTTTGGCCTGCTAGCCTTTTCTTCTTACTAAAATGTCTAATGTTCTTAAGTTCAAAACGTCTGAAATTCCCATTGTCATGACCCTGTTTCCAAGAAGGCTGGTGGTCCCTAGGGCTTTAATGAACTCTACGGTAGGGTGCCAGAGAGTGCAGCAGTCATCAAGCAACCCCTTGTTCCCTTTGCTCCTGAGGCTGCAGGCCTATCTTCCACAATGCTTCTGGTTTCATAGCTGTAAAGCTGCCAATATCAACACCGTTGTGACAACAGACTTTGAAATATATGACCAAGAAACTAAATGGAAGAGAAAGCAAGAATGAATTGCAGGGGAAATGTTAGACTGAATGTTTTCTGAGTATGAAGCTTATATAAAATATAGTTTCTGCCTAGCCTTTTTCATGTCATTTATTTATCATCATTATTAGAGGAAAGGTCTATGTGAGGCAGAAGTAAATTTATATTTAAAAAATACTTGTCTTATATGCACCAAATACTTTCTTTATGCAGTGTGCCAAACCTTCCTTTCCCCCCTTAATTTCATCTCACCTGACAGCCCCTTTTAGTCATTTTTACCGATGTAGTCTCTCATTTTTCCTGAACTCCTTTTCTCTCAGATTTTTTTTTAGTAGTTTAATACCTATTTATTTGGCTTTAAGCCTGTGAACAAATGAATATTGTTGTAATTCTCATGTGACTTGCTTTCTCTTGGTTTTAGTTGAATACGTTGGTCATTCCTCTTCTAACCTGTGAATTGTGAGTTCTTTGGAGTTTGTACTTTCTTCACTGAATATATGACATATGCTTAAGACTTCCACTAATCTAGAGCATTATATACGCTTAGAGCAGTGGGATTCTTATCCCTAATGAGATTCATAGGTATTGCAACAACGACAGCAGCAATATAATGAATAAGACATAGGAATAGTAGGATTCTTTTCTTTTTCCTGTTCATAAAATATAGCCATGAATTCTGGCAAAATTTGCCACAGAAATTATTCTTCTGAGCTAAATGGCTTGCTTCCTAAGGACAGGTCTTTGTAGAGTTGCAGCAGTGAGAACATTCCGAGCACCGTCAATTTTAGCTTTAATGATGTATTATTCTGTATTATTTATTCAGCACAAGCACAAGATATGATTATCAAGAAACTGTTCTTCCATTAGTTTACAGTCTAAACAGATGAAGCAAGGAAGACTTACCCTCAGTGAAGAAGGGAGTTAGGGAGCATTTAAACAAACTGGGCATACATAGGTCCATATGTCCTGACAGGATGCCCCCAGGAATGCTCAGGGAGATGACTATGCCATTGTGGAGCCACCCTCGATGGCTGGTTCTCAGTGTCTGGAGGAAGTTCCTGGGAAGGGAAGAAAGCAAGTGTCACTCATTCTCAAGAAGGGCAAGAGGGAAGATCCAAGGAACTACAGTTCTTCCAATCTTCCACTGAAGACAAAATTATTAATTTTCTTACTAGTTTCGCTCTCTTGCTTGCTGCTGTTGTACTTGAGCACTTGCAGTAGCTGGGTAAGGTAAAATGTGGTAGTAGCTGCCTTTCAGGTGGAAAACTAAGGCACAAAATCAAAAAGATTCAGTGATTTTGGGTTGTTAGTTTATAACGCCAGATTTTTCAGAACACTTCGTGTATGGAGAACTCATTATGTTCAAAGCAGAGTTTGTGTTGCCTTTAGTAGGAGTGTCTGATCCTGTTGTTTCTGGCAATCAGGCCATGTGGGGCCAGGCTTGGAACCAAAGGTAGAGAACATGGCTGGTGTCACCTGCTCAGTATCTGGTCAAAATGACCTGACTGCCATGACATGGGATCTCTGGAGTGGAGGCGGACACAGCTGCAGTGTCTTCAGGCAGGATTTGGCTGCCTTAACCTCTCTGTTCTGCCTCATTCTGCTCTAGTTCTGATATACCTAGAGGACAATAACCTACTGCTGCCATCAGTTGCTTCATATGCTTGCATGGTAGTAATTAGTGCAGTGGAACAAATGATTCCAGTTTGGCAGATAATCAGTCCTGGCAGTGTGAGGCCATATGATCAAATCCTAGAGATTTTTATTTTCTGAGAAAATCAGAAAATATTTAACTAACAACCCCCTCCCTAACCTCTTAAAAGAATGATCTTAGCTCTGTCATTTCCCAGTCTTAGTGTGTTTGAATTGTCAAACTTTATGGAAACTTTTTTCCATCTTGGTCATGGAAAAAGCAACTTATTTCTTGAGAAAGTAATGACAGCAACCCAAAAATCTCCATTCTTTAGAAGCTGTAAGTGTATTTTTAATTTTCATATTTTTTGAAAACCTTACTGTAGTACATTAGCCCTTAAATGTACCAATGTTTTCCCTATTCACTTTTTTTCATAATTCTTCTTCAAGCAAATGTGAGTTTCATCTATAATTACATTTAATTTTGTGATAAATTATGACATACTGAGAGCATCTTAAAATGGCATACCAAAACCAACATGAAATCACAAATTTCTTACCACTTCCACTGGAAACTTATTTATTTATACTAAGGAAAGATCAGACTTTATTCAACTTTAGCTTAAAAAGTTGTTTTTCCTGAGATTAAAAAGTTTTACCTTGTTTAAATTAGTTAGTCTAATGTTTTTACATTATTATGCCATCCAACTTTGTCAGAGTTTTATATGTTGGTCATATTACTGAATGAGAGTAAAACCAAATGGTACAGCATCATTAAAGCAGATTAGTTCCAGGATGATTCTACTCTTGTTTGTTCTGGTATTTGTGCAACATACTTCAGGCATGGTTTGAGTGTTATGTGTAGGTATACATAAATCTTAGAAGGTGGGGAAAATTGTTTGGTGTGAATTGGTATTTTTTAGATCTATTACTATGTTTTTCTCTCTTTCCATCTTTATTTCCCCCTTCATTTATCCAGTATCAGTGGTGAAAAAGAAGAAAAGAGTGAATACAACCTTTCAGTGAAGAACTGTCAAGTGTACCTGAGGAACGGACAAGTGAAGAAATAGATTAGACGGGTGGGAGCTCCTTCTGCATTTAAGTATCTGCTGGGTCTGGGAAAAGCACATGATGGGCATGTTGAGTCAGTATGGGATAGTCCTGGAGAGTCTGTATAGCGCTCTGTGAAGACATACTGTGTTCGTGTGGGTTGTGCTGGGAAGGGCCAGGGCAGGCAGAGACAGGAAGTAGTTATCCCCTGAGATTTCATATATGCCTTTGACCAAAGGGACTGTTAGGAACAGGTGGGGTCTGTGGAGTAGCACGAGAAGAGGGTAACACAAAGCATCCTGAAGGACTGTCTGTCTACTTGCTGGAATCAGCAAAGAGAAGATGATAAGACAGCAGAATTTCTTTGTGCTTGAAGGGCCAAATTATTTAGTTGGTTGAGTTTATGTAAGGAGCCTCAACTGTATGCAGTTGTGTTTATGTGCCTCTGAGGGAGAGTGAAAGGAAGGTCATTTGGAGGTAAGATTTTGTATGAGAGAGGGAGTATGTAATACCCAGCTCTATTATATTTATTTGCAGCATTGTAAACTTGCTGTATCATATTAGCAGCAGGGCCTCTGAGTCTGAAAAAGAGCCAGGTAGTTCAAACCATATGAATGGAAAGCCAAGTAAACCATCAAAGCATAAAAATGTACAAATCTGGATTGCAGTATCACAGCTACATACCAGTAGTATTGAGAAGAAAATCTCAGGAAGCTTGAATGAGTGATGTGTAACTCATGTGCATGTAAACAGAGATAGAGATCCTTACATAGAAGGTATTTGTTTATTTTTGCTGGGTTAGGAAAATAGCAATACATGATACACTAGCAACAGTAAAGGTATAAGGCTAATTCTTGTTCCACTGTATCTGTTCAGGTTTGATTTTGCCTTAACATTACAGAAAATATTTTTGGATCTTGTTTTTTATTTTTATTATCTTAAAGTGTAATTTTTCTAACCAATGGGGCTACCTGTATCTGTTGGTGTAATAGAATGGGGAATTGTCCCTCATAGTGACAGATTTGCTTTCCAGAGAGGAAACATCAAAGATACTCAAAAGCTCTGGCTCAGCACAAGGCTACCTGCTGTGCGTCCTGAGACTCTGATGTGTTTGCTTTCTGATGGATGTGTGAGAATGCCAAACAAACAGATACTGCTCACTTTTATGTGATCTGAGCAGAATATATGACAGGCAAAAGAGTGATGACCCAATTTTTTGCACATAAAGCAAAAGCTGTTGGGTACACATTTGTCCATGAGCAGACTGTAATACTGTATTGCTAGTTGATATGAATGAAATTGGTAAAAACCCCCTTGATGTCATGAAGCAGCAAATTAAACGGAAAGGGCAACTGTGAGCTTGTGATGACCTGTTTTGTGATGTTAGAGGTAAGCAATCAAAATCACAGTCTTAAGACTGAATCTTTGTGTTCTAAACTACATCAGTTTACTTAGAGGTGTTTAAAAAGAAGAGACAAGAAATCAGAATACAGCAGATGCTGTTATTAGTGGCCAAGTGTAAAGTAGGTCTAACCCCATGTAAGTTACCTTTAAAAAAAGATAATTGCCACATACCTCATATGCGTCCTCACTCCTCGAAATACACACCAAACAAGTATGGTGATTCTCTGAGTTCTACATGTGCTGTAAATCTTCGGCTTCAATAAAGTGAGTCATAATAATGTTATAAGAAAATTGGTCTCAATGTCTGTGTCTGTACAAAGTAAATAAAAAATGCTCTGGCTCTCTGTCTGGCCCTGAGGCCAAGTGACAGAGTATGGCTTACATCCGTATGGCTAAGCTTTCTTCTTCAGTAAAACATGTCAGCCTTGTCTGTACTGCATATTGGGAACCATCCCAGGCTTGCCTTACCCTCCAAACTGTGCCCAGGTGTTGCCTGGAAAAGCGCTGGTTCCCATGAGTCAAATCTATGCCAAGGAGTGTACTAGCCATTAAATAATATGGACAGTTGCATGCCATAGTGCCCTGGCCCTATTTACTTTACTAGCATAATAGTTTACTAGATGATGTCTGCAAGGGAAGCTGCTGGCACAATAAAACTGACAAGAGCGGTAACTGTTAAACTGTTTGGATGCTAGTTAGCTGGATCTTTGTAGGACCAACCATTGAGTGAAGGGAATTGAGGATAATCTTTTCAGTATGAATGTCATAATAATATTAGTGTTCTGGAATAAATACTAAACTTCGAATACTGTGATGTTCAACTCTGCCATATCTCCGTCTTGCATTTGAAAAGTACACATTCAATGGCAATTTTATGTCTTTATTATTCTCCCTCACTTCCTATGGACAGTTCTCTTCCATAGAATTGCAACTACTGTTTATTAGCCAGTAGTTTCCATGGATGTATGAAATAAGTTTGACCAATTCCTCTAGAAACAGCAATGACTGCTCAGTAGTTCCTTTTTGTCCTTTTAGTTGTCTCTTGCTTTCAGGACAGACATCTGTGGGCTTACATTGCAAACATCGGACCCTGACACATGCATAAGAACTTTTCAACTACTTTTATCCTTTTTCAAAAGCTATGAGGAGCTTGGCAGCTCTGAGCAGAACCTTTCTACTTCAACAGTTCATTCAAGCAAATGAAGTTATAATGACCAAATGATTCAAAAACATTCTTCATCAGGAAAAAAGGCTACTGGAATCTGTGACCTCAGGGTTCAGAAGAAAATTTTGCAGCCTGAATATTCATTACCTTTACTTTGCCTTTGAGAATGCATGTATTTTAGTACAGAGAGGCATAGAATCAGAGAATCAGAATGGTCAGAGTTTGGAAAGGACCTTAAGATCATCTAGTTCCAACCCTCTTGCCATGGGCAGGGATGCCTCACACTAGACCATGTCACCCAAAGCAGAACCTAGAAGACAACTTACATTTTTATTCTGACTTTTGTTTGGGAAGCTAAACAGAAATTACTTTGGGTGTATTGAGGTAAAGACAGGGAGAGAATCCAACCTATTACATTTTTTCTTCTTTTTTTAAACTTTTAACAAGCAAACTAAATACTTGTGCTGATTCTGCATTCACTGAGGTGAGGACAAATTTATCTGGATTTTGATGCATATACTTGCATATACAATGAAGCATATACTTGTGTGCCATTTATCACAGTCACAGCCATGTCAAATTTATCTGTCACTGGTGCTAAGAAGGAGGCTTTACATGGCATATATGTTTTCTACAATTTATGTGTTAAAACAGCTGTAGATACTGGTATTCCATAGCATTATGGTTTTAAAAAATGGTTCAAAAGATCGTTTTAGACTTTGGGAAGAACAGAGGTAATTTCCTTTGAAATTATTTCTTGGAGCTTATTGATGCTGATAGAAAGTTTATGGAAAGCTTAAAAAGCAGGATGGGGAGACTTTGATACCCCATAGATACAGAGTAAGATAATTTAGTTCTGGTATTTTTTTCGCTACATGATTTTTTATAATTAAGCATTGAAAATTAAGTTTATATTAATTTGGCTGTAAAATAGTCATCCCTTTGGATTTTAGTTTAACCTGTATGGGATGAAATCTGTGTGACTTAGTAAGAGGGAAATGAGAGGAATTGCTGGTCCTAAGTAAGAAGCAAAAAATATTTAGGGCCTCTGTTCCCTCTGGATATCTATCCTAAGCATGTTCGCTAGAAATATATTAGTGATTAGTGGTTGACAGTCTATTTAAAACAGTGCTTTAAAACCTGCCACATTTGTTTCAAGCTTGAAATTCTTAAAATAAAAAGATTTCTGAAGTAATATGATGTTCTCAAATCAAACACCTGCTTTTTATAGGACAGAGGAAGCTTTGCTGGAAATGAAAAGATGCAAGGACTCTTAATCAGTGGTGGATGGTAGAAACTGGTCCCTGAATACCTTTAAAACAGGAGTAAGAAATAATGGTTAATTCTGTTACAAACCCCTTTAGAATAGTGGTAGTAATAGATGGATTTCAATAAATTTTGTTTTAGTTCTAAATCTATTTCTGTTACTGTTTGTTGAATATTATCTATAAAATGGGTTTGTGCTGTTCTTCCTTGCTCTGGTAAGTTATTTAAAGTTTAAAATAAAGTGGTTGCACCTTTCATGTTGAGGTTTCATTTGAAAAGCTGCTGGGTATTTGGCCATTTGAATGGCTCCTTCAGGAAGTTAGGGACAGCCTCTTTGAGACTGTATTCATTGTCTGAGGTGAGAGTAGGTCCACATTTCATATAGAAAATGGTAGTTTAGTTTGCCTTTATTATCATACTTCTGGCTTCCTAGCTTTATTGTGGTCTTCAGGCAGATTATCTCCCTGAAAAAGCTATAAGCCTTCCAATTGCACCACCAAAAGATAATGAAAAATTTAAAGCAACAAAAAAGCAATGTTTGAAACTTCACATTGTCTGGTAGTTTTTTAGAGTTTCTCATTTCTGAAAGACATGCATAATATATGTGGCTATTAAAATTGTAAATCAGGTATCTCCCAAATATCATTCTTAATTTGTGCCTGTCCTGTGACAAGGTTACTGAATTATTTGATCTGGTGGTAGCTGAAAGATCACATCAAATGCCATAACTGCATTGATCCTCACTGCATGGCAAGCCAGCCTCAAGATAGCAGGTTGATCTCTCTTAGAAGACCATACTTGTGGAAGAGTCAGAAACAAACACTTTCATTACTGCAAGTTTCTGAGATGATGGGAGATAGAGTCCTTGCATGGAAGCATTCCATTGGTCTCCAGTCTTGTAAAAAATGTCTGTCTGCATGACTGTTTGTGGAAATATTTTTGAGATAACTTCTCTATCAATTTTGATGGTAGAAGTGGGAAAGAAAAAGGCCCCAAAATCTTAGTTTTAAATAGATGCAGATTAAAGTAAGTGAGGAAAGTGTTGCTTAGCAGTCTCTTTTTTCAATTCTTTGTTTTCCTGTACATTTTGATTCTTTACCTTAATTTACTGATAATTTCTTCTAGCTTTTTACTGCTCATGATAGCCATTACCCTCTCTTGCACTCCCAGCAGCAACCTAGAGTGAGAACATGCAATACACAGTTTCCTTTCCGGGAATACACCTACATTAACAGATGTAGGACTCAACAATAAACAATAATCATGGCCATTTTAACATTCTGTACAACTAATTGTAACCTCAAGTCAGACAGAGAGAATTTATCCCCATAAGAAAAGCATTTTACCCCAGGCTCTGTCTCATAAATTGTGGCCAGTTTTTTAAAAAGAGCTGAGCAGCTGCAGCTCTCAGAACCTTTGATTGATTTAAAAAACTCCAACAACTGTAGCTGGAAGCTTTTGACATCTTTGTTTACTTATTAGATGGGAGATAAGGTCTCTTGAAAATCTGGCATCAAGATTATAATAAGAGTTTATAAAACATGAATTCCAAGTTGTATCTGTGTAAGGATCTCTAGTTTCTGACTTGAAGGGTTATCTGCTAGTGTTTGGAACGGACTTCTGCAGCAGAGGCCAGAAAGCTGGGAATGGCCTTATATGAAGAGAAAAATTTATTCTACTGAATAAATCAAAACTAGTACCAATTGAAACAGTAACATGTGAAATTTTTCCTACCTTTTCCTGTCACGAGAACATTTCCCTCAAAAGGCATTTCTTTTAAACAGGGCTTCACTTTGCTACTCCTCCATACCAAAAGAAACATCTTTGAAATGTTTCCAGAAAAAGCAGGTGTACGCTAAAGGCTTCATACCATCAGCTTTCAGCGTGTAAACTGTATTCTCTCAATGAGACTAATCACATGATACCAGGCATAATAGTGATACTGGGACCCACTCAGGCTGGCAGAACTGAATAGAAATCAGACCAATCACTTGACTGGGACCTGTTCCAATTTTATTTTGGATTAAAATCAACTTGCTCTGAAACATTCCCCTCCATTCTCTTATCTATCCCCTCCAATCCTCTTGCTCCTGAAAAAGGAGAGTAATAACTGAATCACATGTTTCATTATGCTTTTAGGCATCCAGTCAAGATTGTTTGTAACCTACTTTTTTGTGGTCTTGTTTTTTCTTGCGGAGTACCTCAGTAGTGGTAATTTTAATGGAAATGCTGGTTCATCTCTACGCAGGACTGATTTCTGTCTTCTGTTTTTAAAAAGGAGACTAAATTTGTAGCTTCAGGACTTCTGATGTTATCTTTAAACTAAACTGTTCTGCTCTGTGTGGCCTCCAGGTTACTATGCTGGTGGCTTAAATCTAGGCGTTGGCCATATTGTCCGAAGCCTTAAAGTTCCTTTCTCTGTTGCGGTTGTCCACTTTATGCCTGCCACAGAGATGGCTGCGTCTGTATGCTCTGGTATGCATGTAATTGAAAGCATTCTGCAATCTAGGAGAATGAAAGCTGCAATATAAATGTAAATTATTATTATTTAACCCCATATTAAAGTACAGGGGGTTTCATTTCAAAATAGAGTATGAGAGAGAGAATTCTAAAATCTATTTCCAAGCCATGTCATTCATTAATGGGATTGTATATTTAGACATAACAGATGACTTTAACCTATGCATTCTGCAAATATAAAATATGGCATAAAAGTGACTTAGGATATATGAAGCCTTATGAGCTTGGAAAAGAGGTACCTTTGTACTTACTTTCCAGACGCCCGCCATTCCAAATCCTACTTCTTTGACATTTCCTGCTGTCTTGAAAACAATTCCAGAATAAGAACACGTCAGGGGTTGAAAGAGACAGATGACTGAGACCTGCAACAGTCTGCAGTGGGAAAAAGAGGTGCAAACTTTGTCTGTTTATGTGACAAAGTTGTGGGCAACAAGAAAGAAAGCAAAACACACTTGTGACAGCCTGAGATGTTATTCATGACAATTCTCAGTTGCCATACTGCTGGTAACAGCAGCTTATGATGTGGAAGGCACATTTTCATCCTCATGCTTTTTGACTTCTCTCTGTAGCAGTTTGCCATTAGCAGATCCTAAATAGGGAGTAAACAAATGCAGCTGTCAACAAACATCAGGTTCTGATCACCACTGTCTTCAGGAGATTTTAGCCATTTTGAATTTTCAGAGGAAAAGCAGCTTTGCTTTATGAACTGATAAAAACCTGCTTGAATAAGCTTAGTCTTTGATAAGGGGTACTACTAAGTTGTTCGGACCCTAGGGTCTCCAGCAGCCCTGCTGAGCACTACTTTGCCTTCCCCCAGTCCTCTGCCACCCTCCTTATGGGCCCAGAGTGGTGAAACCTGACCCTTGGGCAGTGTAGGACCTTGCCCCATGGTGGGTACTATGGGACCTGCCCTTTCCGTGACACCAGACCTTGCTCTAATGTTGACCTTTCCAATTCTCTCCTCGCCCTTCTAGGAGAAGTGGGCGAGTGGCTGCGTGGGGCTGAACTCCCTACCAGGGTTAACCCACAACAGATGCCCAGTCTATTCTGTACAGCATTTTATTTTTAAACATCGAGAGATTACTACACATATTTCTAAAGTGCGTTTTTATATGTACTTTTCTTAAGAATAAAATCTGCTCTCTAAGGAGGTAGCCAGTGTCTGCACATGTAACTGCAAACACTGTGTATTCAAAATACTGGGAGCCAAGGGTTACTGTAGCCATGTATATTAATCCACAATTAATCCATGCTGCCAGGCTGTTGACTTTTCATGGTTGGGAAGGGGCGTTTCTGACCAGTATAACTTCAGTGTTGCGTATATTTGAATTTTGTCTTTGTATATACCACAGAAATTCTACTGTCATGACAAGAAGAAATAACAGTTCCCATTTGGCGAGAACAGTGTCTGTGCAGTAGTTGTATGGGTTTTGAGGGAGTCAAATGTGAATAAGTAGCAAGATAGAAATACAGGTATAAAAACTTAC
The DNA here is from genome assembly GCA_009867235.2 of Psittacus erithacus. NCBI lineage: Eukaryota > Metazoa > Chordata > Aves > Psittaciformes > Psittacidae > Psittacus > Psittacus erithacus. Next base: position 14,395 of record WYDI02035028.1, read on the forward strand.
AGCTTTTTTGTGTGTTTTACTTTGAATTCTCTAGAAGCTTCATTATTTATATCCTTCAGTTAAATTTTTGACACACAAATCTTGGTTTTCAGTATCTGCTCTATTGCTTAATAAATACTCTGAAAGGTTTGTTGGTAACTCTGAAGTACTCCTGTGTTACAAAGGAGCAAGGAATTTCCCAAATTTCTGCAGTTAAAGACTCCTCAGAGTACAAGCTGAAAGAAGTCTAGTCAGGTCATCCAGCATGTCCCTAAAGAAGCCAGGACAGGGAGAAGAAGGCTGAAGTTATACTGCAATTGATCTAGGGCCGCAGCTGCCTGATACGGTTTTGAATAGCTTTGAAGCTGTTTTAAATGATGTCCCATGTCAGGGAGACGTAAATAACTTCCTGCTTTCTCAGCCGAATATTGAGGATTTTTATTAAAGGAAAGAGGAAAAAGTATAGCTTTATGAAAAAATATAATTACTGCTCTTCAAACTACAGAGAAGATATATTCAACTCTTTATTAGATGTACAGTATTAACACATCGATGCCCTAACTAAGATGGGTGTCCTATTGTGCTGTGTGAACACCGAGTGGAAAATGGTACCTGAAAAAATAAATTGCTATCTGAAGAGACAAGATAGGAGGATAAAGGGAGAATTATTATTCCCCTGCTACAAAAGCAGATGAAATGAGGAGTCTTGTGTCATGCTGAAAGTCTGCATATAGCCTGAGGATGGCACCTGGGGGTCCTGGGTCTGTGTGCTGGCCTCACCACCACACACCTCTGACTCTGCTGGGAGACAGTGAGTGGGGACTATAGCTGCCCCTCTCTGTCAGTCTTTCTTGGTACACCGTGCATGCCCTGTCACATAACAGGCACAGTGGTTCTGAGCAGGTGTGAAATATGGCCAGAATAGGAAGGGGTAAGGTCTTTTGTGTTTTACTTTATATTTAACGCATTTCTAGTTCACCTGTTACATTAGCTTTGTGACCAGTGTTGAGCAATAAAAGGAATTTGTGCTTTGTTGTTGGATCTTCTCTTGGAGTGAGAGACTGTTAAATGAAGATTGAGCTGCTAAAAGAGACACTGTGTATTCTCATCTCCAAGATACCAACCATGGGTAGCAGAAACTAAATTTTCTCTTCCAGAAGTGCTTACAAAGGTAACTTTCAACTATTAACCAGGTGTGACTGAAGCAATGCTGGCTGAATCTTGGAGGGGAGCTTTCAAAAATAGCCAAATAAGTGGATTCTGTTGTATTCAGCTCAGTTCAAATAGGCATAATTTACATTTCAGTAGTGTTAGCTATTTCAAAGCCGATTAATGTTCATTAGAAAAATGTGCCATGCTGTAGAGATCATGACAGTCTACTGTGAGAGACATCTCCCTGTAAGGTCCAAGAAGGCAAGTTGAATCTAGTCCAAGAGGCTTGTCAGTTGGAGTGACATGAAGGAGGATTCTAATGGTCCTGGGCAGGGAAAACATGAATAGCATTTAAGTATCTGGATAATTTTCTATGAATTTCACTGTTGTTGCTTCAAGATAGCTGAGCTTTCAGCCTTTTCTGGTGTCCCTGAGTGCACGTTGAGATAGTTGTATCCTCTCTGCCCTCATTTTACATCAACCTCTTTTGCATTAAACTAATATATTAATCTACTATGTATCACAATTACCAAACAAACAGCATATTCATCACCAGCCAGGCAAGAACTGCAGAGAATGGCTGCCTGTTTGGCCCTGCCTGCCGTCAGTGTGCCAGCCCTCTGTTACAGCTAAGCCCAAAGTCATCCACAGGTCTAAGTGGTGATCAGGGGACACTTCCAAGCCCACCAGAGCCATCTTGTGGCATTTTGAGTATGAGCTGGGCCTACAGATGGAGCTGAGATGTTCTACTGCTCCTCTCCAAAACATATTTTTTGTAATTTTAATACAGAGACCTTGCTCCTGAGTTTTGTGGGTTTTTTCTTTTTTTTGTTTTTGATTTGTTGCTGTTGTTTTGGGTTTTTTTAATGGAGTTTTTTGTTTGTTTTTGTTTTTTTTTTTCCTAGAAAATCAGATGAGCTCAGGTTTAAAGATAATCCAGGTTGGTTTTTCTTTTGGCTGCCATTGTTCACTGGCAAAGCAAAACTGATATTACCCTCTGCTCTCACCTGCTATGGGCCACATCTTACCTGCAAGCATCTTCCTTCGTGTTTCTCACTTGTACACTCCTGGTAAGATTGGCTGTGTATCTAAGCATTTATCTCCAAGAAAATTGTATTGTGTCTGCACTGCGCTCAGATTTGTGTGGTTGTGAGATATAACCCTGCATGTGTGACATAAGAGCTCAGTATAATGACGCATTAAGTCAGTACAGTGACACATCAAATCAATATGATCTGTGCCTTGTAAATGCTTCATTTTCAATATTCTTTGGGTTAATTGAACACACGTAAATGGAAGACTTTTTACATCTATTAGAGAAGTGTTAATAAACACGCAACTGTATTATACAATATTTAATTGTATTGGTTTTGTTTACATATAGGAGAAACAGCCCAAGGAATGTAGTGTAGCAACTGTCCTGAACTCTGTCAGATGATTATATTTAGAGAAGACAGAATTGTAAGCACTTCAATGTAAGAATCATGTATACCTGAATTCATTTTGGAATTGTATTCTTTGCTGTGCTTGCATGTTGGAGAGACATGAAAAGCAGTGTAAAAAGTGGAATTTGAGTTAACATTCGTTTGAGACAGGTACTAAAAGACATGTGCAGGTTGATTTGTCTCTTCTACAACTTAAATATCTGGATTTGAGCTCAGTGTCTGAGGCCTCCTTTCCAGTCAGCAGCATATAGAATGCTGAGCTTAGAGTCTTCTATATTACGGGTACTTTCATTTGATCAATGAATGCTAGCAGTCTCAAAAAACTAAGAGGTGTGATGTTTGGTGTAGTAGGCTGTGGAGCACTTAGCTGTATGTGTCAGCAGTACAGTTTAAAAAAACATTCTCTTCTAGTTTTTAAAACTACTGCTATATTTTTATAGTTGGAGGAAACATTTTCATGAAGCATCAGTAGCTATAATGGACATCGCTGTTGGCAATACTAGGAAAAAGGCTGAGAATTGAAAGCCTTTATATCATTCAAGGTTAAGTGAGGAAATATTTTTTGACATGGTCTTTGCTTTATCTGTTCTGTGGATAGTGACCAGTGGATTGGTTACTTGCTACCTTACCATTTTTATCTATATTTACGTTTATTAAAAGGCTAAACATCACAGCCAGCTTTATTTCAGTGTTCTGATCACATTGATGTAGGTGTTTGGTCCACTCTCTGTCATACACATACATAAAAGTTTAAGCAGTAGCTTTAATTACAACACCATGAATTGTGCTCCAGTGACATCTTTACTTCAATTAGAAAGCAAAAGCTTCTTCTCATGATTGTTTCTTTATGATTGTACATCTTTTTCAATTAGGGCACCAGGAAGTAGTAAATGCTCCATTCCTGAGAGTGTTCAAGGCCAGGCTGGACAGAGCCTTAGGCGACATGGTCTAGTGTGAGGTGCCTCTGCCCATGGCAGGGGGCTTGAGACTAGATGATTTTAAGGTCCTTTCCAACCCTAACCATTCTATGATTCAATGATTCTATGATATCTGTAGAAGCCCTTCCTGTTATTTTTGACATCCGTGACAAGACTCAGTTCTAACTGGTCCTTACCTTTCCTGATCTGGTCCCTAGCTTCCCGGACAACATCCCTGTATTCTTCCCAGGCCGCCTGTCCTTGCTTCCACCTTTTATAAGCCT
>WYDI02035029.1:0-12086 GCA_009867235.2 Psittacus erithacus
TAAAGCCATTCCCCTTGGCCTGTCCCTACAGGCCCTTGGCCAAAGCCCCTCTCCAGGTTTCCTGGAGCCCCTTTAGGTATTGGAAGGTCTCTCCTGGACTTGCTTTGACAGGCCCATGCTCTTCTTGTGTTGTTGCCCCAGAGCTGGACACAAGACTGCAGGAGGGGTCTCACCGGCGTGAAGTAGAGGTGTTTAAGTTGGGCCATACAAATGGACAATGTGGATGGACCTCAGTCAACAGTGGGAATTGCCTATTTGACTTAAGGACACCATAAAAGCTGGACCAAAGACCAAGTCCCTTCGTTTGCTGTTGCTTAACTAAAATCTTTCCCAGTTCCAGGGGCTTTCACATCGAGTTCCTCAGCAAGGCACAGGAGATGCAGTATACAGCACTTTGCAATTTACTTACAAAAATCTTCTCCCCCAACTAGGCCTTAGGGATGGAAACTCCTCATTGAATTCAGATCAGGATGGATTCAACTGCTTTGGCAGCTGAAAATGCTGGATAAGCTCCAAAAATTACATTTGTTTTGTATTTTCCAAGTGAATTTTTCACATTACATTTCACAATGGCATCTGTCAGTGAGAATCCGAGCTTCTTGAGGAAAACAAAGAAAACAGCATTTCAAAGCTGATTATTAACCCAAATAGGAGCAAAACTCTGGAGGGGTAAAGAACTACATGTTGGATCGATGTCAAAATCTGGGACTTCCTCTCCCTTGGTTTGTCACTATCTTTGATTCAAAGCAACTTAACCGCTGAGCACCTTGGTCCTGTCCCAACCCCTCCAAGACCCCAATAGGCTGAAATGCACTCCCAATTTCATCTTGGAAAGTGATGCTGTCGCATCCACAGCATCCTGTGCCTCCCTCTGAGTAGCAGCTCTGGCAGGTCCTGCAAGACAGCCACCACTTTTGCTCCCATTCTCATGCTGCCTGCTAGGTTGGTGTGGGACCACCAGTATTGCCTAGCTATAGGTAATTCAGGAGGATTCCAGAGTCTTGTGCACCTGGAGAAGCCTTTTCTTCGGAAATCACTTGCAGTGATGGGTATTGAGCCCATCTCACACATCATAGCTCCAAGCCCCAGGCCTGGGCTGTGTTGGTTTAAAAGCTCCATAGAGGATGAACACAACCATCTGCCGTGATTCCCTATGGCACAGGGTAGCAGAGCAGGGTTTTCTTCACAAGGGTATTATTCCTCAGGATTTCCTGTTGTGTTCCCCTAGCTTGTTTATGGCAAAATGGACCCTTGAGATACAGTCTTTTTGTCCGGGAAAGCTCTAATGATCTCAGAATCATTGTGTTGGCATCAGTTGAATTCCAGCTGCTATAAGCTGGCAAGCTGATGGGAAGAGCTGTGTTTATGGGATCTCTGGCTATTTTGCTCGGGTGAGCAGTGCTGTGCTGCCACAGGCTTACAGGGCTGTTAATTAAAGGCACTCTGAAGCAGTACCATGGATCATCTTGAAGCCATGAGAGAGGTGAGACGTGGAAAAATTAACCCTGCCTGCACTGGGGCTTATTTCCTTGGAGGTGCCGTTGTTTCCAGGCTGGGATCTGGAGCATCTCCCTATGAAACCCCTCCTGGCACTGGATTTATGGCAGCATTTTCACCTCTGAGCTCTGGTGGCTTTGCCTGGCAGATGAGCTCTGAGTGCAGCATCCTTTCCCATACCCAAGCTGCTCTGGGGGCTTGGGGCAGCTCTATAACCCAGTTGTCTCAAGCGACTCCTGGAGCTTTAATTGGGGCTGGATGAGATGCATGGGGAGGCTGGAAGCGATTACATGCAGCTCTATGGTGCCCTGCTCACCATTTAGCTGGGAGCATGTACATGAAAGAGGGTAAACAAAACACATCTGGGCCAATTCTGACCAGTTGGTCCCTGTGAGCCACGCGTGCCGAGCTGTGGCTGCTGCCAGGCTCCTCAAGGCTTGTCCACGCTGTCATGTTTAATCTGAGTTCAGCAAAGCCCTGAATCTCCAGTGGATTTGCTAAACTGCATTTAGCTGTAGGAGAAGGAGAAAGTCCATTACCTCTGGGCAGTGGTAATGCCTAGGGTTTGGGTCTGCACTGTTGAGGTCTTTCCCCACCTCAGCACCCTCAGCCTGATCCCCACGCTGCAGAAAGCACCGCAGCTCTATCACAGCCTCTGCTAAGAGCAATGCATAGGGTTTGCCATGAGAACTCCCTCCCTAGTCCTAATCCTTGTCACTTTAAGTACGGCAGAGAACCAGATCTGACAGCTGGTTTGGTTTACCCCAGCCCAGAAATCTCCATGGGAAATACTCAGGGCTTTTAAGCCCTGTTTATGCCCCAAAGTGAGAGCAGCATTAACTCCCTGAGTGCAGAAAACAGCTCTGCTGACATGAATGCTCTTATGTGGGGAAGAGAAACATGCTGTGTGACTAGAAACAACTTTATACCTTCCAACCAAATCCACGCTCGCCTTTGTGCTGCTACAACTAATAAGCAGTTAATATGCAGTCCCATCAGCACAAGGGATAACAAAGCCCAGTTGCCTTAAGATCTGCATTTCAGGCTTGATTGCGAGCTCCAATCCAATCTTTTCCTGCCATTCGAATGGGTTCTTCTAAATTCTCTCCCCTGGTGTGGAGTCTTTGATGTCTGATAAGGTAGAAGCCCACGCTCTGGCCTGTTATTCAGACAAGGAATGCTGATTGGGAGCACTTACAGAGCTTTTTCTCCTCTACCTGACCACTGTTTTCACAGTATGTCTAAAAACTGACTTTCATGTGACACTGCTTTCCTCCCCCATCAAATCTGCTTGAAAGTGCCAATAGGCTCAAAAATTATTAAGGTCAGAATCAACATGCAGAAACGCACATGCATTCATTACATGATCAGATGAGCTTAATTTCCTTAGGCAAGCAGGCTAAAAATACCCCACATGCCCAGAAGAGGTAATTATACCAGTATAAAAGCTCTGCAGGGTTGTGCTGGTGTCTCTCCTCCACTCTCTCCACTGTATGAAGTGGTGTCCTGACACATCCAGCCTGTCCCTGCCCATTCCATGCACCTCCCACGGCCAAAAAGCATCACCCAGAGAGGGGAAAATGCTGAATTATTAATTGCCATTTGCATAGAGTGCAATCTTACCACACCATGCCAAGGATGAGCAAGGATGCGCCAAGCCCCTGAGGTGGCCGGAGGAGATCATCTCCTCACCCCTGCCCCAGAACCAAATGCTTCTGTCTGGCTGGGTTTTGAAAGCAAAGTGCTCTAATGATAATAGACAGCTCCAGATCATCGCCTGCAAAGCTGCATCCCAGAGAGCTGGCACTTCCCAGCAGGACACCATGAGCAATGGGCACAAAGCAAACCAGCACCAACTCATGGGCAGCTAGACCGTGGTTGCTCCTTTCATTCCCAAGCCCTCCCTCTATTGCTGTTGCACCTCAGTGGGGTCCGAGATCTTTGTTCAAAATAGCACCAAATAGCTATAGTACCAAAATAGTACCAAATAGCTGCTTTGACAAATAGCACCAAAGCACTACTAAATTCAACTGGCCTTTCTTTCTTTTTCATGCGATAGACCCAGACTCATGTAGCAGCTTAAAAATATGTATGATGATTGTGGAGGAGAACCCACAAGCATGGTCTAAAGTGTCTCCCTCCCCAGAAAGTCTTATAGAAGCAAGCAATTATGAGTCCTAAAAAGCTTTTTGACCAAAATAAGATGTTTCACTTACGATGGTGGAGTGTTGAGGCTTTCCTGTCCCTTTTGCCATGCAATCAGGGGTGAGAACAAGTGGTAACATCTTTGTTTCACACAATTCGCTTCCAGACAGAAGGCTTACCTGTGCCCAGTGACCCTGATGAAGCGTTTGAAGCACACCTTCTGGTTGAACAGGCTTCTTATGCTGGAGGGCTTTGTGCTCCAGCTGAAGGATCTCGCCTGCTTACCAAGCACAGCTGACCCTTTTTAGGTCCTACAGTGGTAATTTCTCCATCAGGAGCCAAATGAAACTCACAATGTGGAGTACTATCACACAGGTAATAATGCCTTTTCCTCTTAGGTAGTCCAACAAAGAGTAATTAACCCTTTCTGACAAACTACTTGCCCAATGTTGGCATCTCTTGGGTACCAACATTGAAACACCTCAGTTGCTGGCTGGCTGCATGAGGGAGTTAGCCCGTTGCCTGGAGGAAGCAGGTCAGGGAGTCTTTCCTTTTAGCAGGGCACATTCATGATCCAGATAGAGCAACTGATGAATATCAAATTAGAACTCCTAGCTATGGACAAGATTCAAATCGGGCAGGTTGATTATAACCTGTCACAGTTACAAGGTGATGAAATTCCATCAAGAGGGCAGGAAGGGCCCCGAACCTCCCTGAGACAAGTTTTAAAGCCTTTCATCTGAACGGTAAGCTTTGCTCATCTGCTGATGAGTTTCTGCTGAGCTCCTGACAGCTCAAACAGGCTCATTTCCATCCTCCAGCACAGCACCAGCCGGGAATGCTGAGCTGCTGACAAGTGACCTGGTAGGTGAAGGTCAGTGTGACAGATGTGGTGGGTCACTGCTGGACACGCTGTTTTGGATGCGGTGCATCCGTGTTAGTGATGCTATTTGTAGCTCAGGTTTAGCCACCCGCTGCATTTTACTGAGCTGTGCAAGATCAGTGCCTTGGGGAGGAATCTGTCCCATGGCTCTGAAAGCTCAGCATGTGGGAAAAGCTTTCTTAAGCCTCACAGAGGGCTATTTAAGGAAGATGAAGCTCAAACTCTCATATTCTTGTAAGGAATTTCCATAAATCCTGTTGTTTCTGAATCTTCTCCTCTAAGAATGAAGGCGAGAAGGGGTCCTCCGGTTTCATTTTATGCTTGGCAAGGGATTTTTTGCAAGGCAGCTTTTCAGGTAGCTGGATTTGATCATTCAGTTTAATGCAGAAGAGGATGTTCGTGTAAGTGTGTTCAGTGGGGACAATACGGTAAGTGAAAAGCTGAAAGTCAGGTCCACCTCAAGGAACCCTAAGACCAGCCAACGCCTCTACACTTCAGATCCTCTTGAGTCAAGGAGATCTTTTCATTCCAGAGTGAATTTAATCCCAGTCATCCTATTGCCACCCCATCTTGCAGTAGTGACCTCAACAAGCTGGGACACACTCAGATGACAAGAAGCTTCCTCCCGATAATCACTGGTGACATTACAGCATCAGTCCTTCCATTTCTGATCATACACAAGCCTGCTGTGGATGAAGGACGGTTCCTTTAGCACCTTTCCCAGCATCCCTTCCTGTCTCCTTTAAATGTTTGGGAGCAATAATTTATGTGCAGACTGCAAGAAGCAATCAGGATGTCTCCTGGTTCCTGCAAAGGAGCAAAAACCATAGCAAATGACATTCCAACAAAACCGGGTCGGCTCAGGCTGAACTCTCGTCCTATTCATTTTTGAGTTTTAGCATTGAATTTCCCAAACACATTAGAAACAAGTTTTAATTTTCCACAGCATTGGGCAATATCTTTTCCTAAAGCATGAAGAACATTCATTAGCATCCGCTCCCTCCACTTCATGTGGCTGTCTCCTTGTTTGCACATCAATGTGGAGTTTGCTGCCTGGGCAAGCTCGCCTGAATGACGTCAAAGCTCCTGTATTGATGCACAACACACATCTATAGACATGAATCAAACTCCCACCCACACTCACATACCTGGCCTTCACTAGTCCTGTTCTGAAATAGTGCCCAAAAGCACCTGCAAGAAGAAAGGAACAGCAGAGCATGAGGAGGCACCTCTAGAAATAGGAGTGCATGAGGCAGCCCCATTCAGCCTGGCCTTGAACACTGCCAGGGATAGGGCAGCCATAGCTTCTCTGGGCACCCTGTGCCAGCGCCTCAGCACCCTCCCAGGGAAGAGCTTCTGCCTAAGAGCTCATCTCAGTCTCCCCCCTGGCAGCTATCTCCTATGGAGACATCTCTACGGTGGACTTCTGACACAGCGAGATGGATTTCGTGCCTGTACCACTACAAACTACTCCATTTTTCATAAGTAACTATTGCCCTCTGTATCACTGCACCCCAAAGTGGGGGTCTGGGCCGCAATGAAGCACTCCCCATCAGTACAAGGGAGATAATAGCACTTACCTATCCCCAGGCTTGCTATGAGGATGAATACACCACAGAGAGTTAGATGCTCCGATACTATGGTAATCAGGTGCTATCTCAGCACACCAGAGAGATAAGAGCCTACAAAGTACAGATGGCATTTCAGCTACAAATCCCTGGCCCAGTGGGCAGAGGCAAACTGTGTAAAATGAGAGCTGCCTGCTTGGTTCATGTAACCCTCCCTTTTTAAGTCACTTTTCAGGCATTTTCTTCTGTTGTTGTATCACTGCAGGTAGCAACACCCCACCATAGGGAAGGGACAGCAGCTATGACACCAAGGGTGGTCATACCCAAAAGGCTTTGTTGTTCCAACCTAAATGCTGACATTTAACAATGTATTGACCCTCTCAGTAGCATCCAAATGTCCCTTCCCCTGACTTCAGCAATGCTAAAATCAAAGAGGAAAATGACAGCAGTTCCTTACCTGGAGCTACTAGGATGCCAAGTCTTCCCCAGTGGATTATGGTCAACTCCACCAACAGCAGTGTTGCCTGTGCAGGATGAAAGGTGGTGTCAGCACCTCTTATCCTCATTTCATTCCCACGCCTCCTGTACATGAGTAAATAGTGAAAGGAGGTCTCACTACTGGGTGCCAAATGCCCTGATTCTTCCCTTGTAGAAGTGAGACTGGAACACACTAAAATTATTAGAGGGTTAGATGGTGCTGCAGATTTGGAAAGAGAAGCCTGGGAAGAGATAGCAGATAGATAAGGTAGCAGATAGATGAGGTAGCAGATAGATGAGGTAGCAGATAGATGAGATAAGCGGCCACGTGCAGAGCTGATGGATAGAGAGGGAGTGTGGTTTTCTTTCACTAGCTCACTCTTTTGAATATTGATCTGGAAGCTTTCTTGGATCTGTATCAGCGAGCTCTGATTTACGTTCCCATCTCTGCCTGCCTGTGTTCTTTCCCCAGTGGAAAATCAAAGGGCTTGTACCTACAAGTACCCATTTTCCACTTGGCTGGCTAGCTGGCAAACACGAGCACCGCTGCATGCCAGCTGTGCACAGATGTCCACGGGCTTTCCCATCTGCAAAGTGTGAGATGATGCTTTCTCCTCGCACGGCACCAAGCAGAAACCACTTCTGATACCCTTAAAGGGACCTTTTCTTCACCCACTGTCCTTTGATCTTTCTCTGGCTTGTGGTTCAGTCCAAGGAACGTTGTTTCACTTCCTTTATGTGCTGTTTCTTCAGGCCTATTTGAACTGGAGGAATTGGATTTTTTTCTGATGATTTCAAAGCCAGGTTGAATGACTGCAAAAAGCAGCGTAGCTGTGGCACTCCAGGAACATGACATCCTGTCTTAGGGATTGTCAGGGAATAATAAAAGCATACATGGTACAGACATGTTACAAGTCACCTGCACTGTAAATAAATGTGCCTGCTGCTCTCAGAATTGACTTGTCTTCATTGTACTCAGAATGATTCTCTGAATTGAAATGCTTTCATATCTGAAGGGAGGGGATGGAGAGTACAAGAAAAAATGTTCCCTGAAGATAAAAAGTGTAATAGCCTCTTTTATTTCCCACTTTCCACATCAATAATGAAAAGTTATCCTCCAGGGACAGCAAGCAACATGCTCCACTCTATCTCTTACCAATCAGCAGGACAAAGTATCCCTTGACGTTGAGGCTGTGATACAAAGCACCAGGCAGATCATAGTTGGGGCAAGGAGGGGAAGCGGGAGCAAGGCAGAGCCTGCTTCCAGCCCAAGGCTATCCGAGCTCCCAACTGACAAGTGCTACCACTGAGGTCATGCCTTGAAGTCATGTCTACAAAAGCAAATGGAAGCAGAGTGGCTCTGTTAAGATAAGAAAGAAAAAAAAAGTAATAAAAATACAAGGAAGGAAAATGGCACAAAAATCCTGGCAGAAGCTGTCAAACAAGGGAACGTTTCTTTTTAAGCCTAAATAAATAATATATAAAGAAGGCTCCCTGCTGCTCTCTGATACTAGAGTTGACCGGGAGCCCAAATGCCGCAAGGAAATAGGTTTTGTTCACTGGGTTTCTTCATCTGACTCCTCTTTTTTATCCCTCTGTTTGCCCCTTTTACATGTTCTCCCCTCGCTCTCAGTCTGTACTTACATGATACCCTTCTGAAAGGAAACCAACCTTTCTCCAGTGGGGCTATTGCTCAAGTTTCACCTAAGCAACTGTTTAGGAGACAGCATCTTCAATTTGCCTTCTAGACTGGGAGCATGAAATGCCAGGGAGCAGGACCAGGAGGTGATAGGCTATGCCAAGGTCATGCAGGGACTCTGTTACCTCTAAGGACCAAGATCCTTCTCTAGAGGTGAAGATCAATTCATAGAGCCATTAAGTCCACCCTGACAGCTGATGACCCCTCTTCAAGCGGGGACAGCTTCAAGCCATCTTCAAGCCTTATTTCCTCTAGTTGTACAATGATTGTTTCCCAACTGATTTCTTCCTCATCAGCATCAGCATCCAGACCAGGAAACAACAACAGCACCACTCTTGGCCTCGGCAAAACTGGACATGCCTCTATTTTTTGCAGGAGGGGGTCTCCTTTCTGTCCTCCAATTGATATTTTCCAACCCACTGGGTCTCAGAAGCACGGTGACACACCATTAACAGCCTTAAGTTACTTGCTAAATGCCAGTAAATTCAGCAGCAAAAGCAGGCAATCATGCTGGGCAGCTTAATCTTTGACTGCTTAAATTAAGATCTTCTACAAGGGCTTTAATTTCAAGGAAAGAGTGATCAGCTTGTCCTGAAAATGAGATTCTTTTAAAGTGTTTCATCTGCATTACCCGCTTTTGACAAGTTTGACATGATGGAAGTCCTGTTTGAGTACGTACTTAGATGGTTTGGTGTAAATTCTGGCCAGGCTTCTCAGGGAATGGATCTTCGTTACTCACAGGCGATTACTGACAGTGACCCATCTCTTCTGCTTTCTGCAAGCAAATAAAACCTGAACTTGATTTTGTATTCCCATCCCTGGGTTTTTCTCTGCAATTAAGTGCTGGGGTTTTTTATGGCTGTGTCTAATGCCTCAGTGTAAAATAGATTATTCTAAAGCAGAAGTGATGGTTTCACACGTATCCCTCACCAAGCTCGCCAAGAAGCTGTCACACCGGTCAAGCCAATATGGCACTTGCTTGGGACTTGTTAACCATGAAACCAATTGCATCCTATTTCATCAAAGTAAGAGGGAAAGTTGATACCTTTGTGTTCAATAAGGGAGTAACAAAACTAATAGTAGCTATCTTGGTGAATAACAATAATGGACACCCCACAAACAGCTTATCGGGAAGCACCAGCCAAGTGGAAAATGCAAGTAACAAGCATTTTACATATTCCAATTTGTTCTTCAATTTTCCTCTGTTTAATAAGGGACAGGGAGTGCTCTGTGTGTGGAATGGAAAAGAGAAATCAGGCAGCAGCGGTGCCTCTCCCAGTGCGCACCACTAACAGGTCTGTGATGGATGGAGCTCCTCCCACGTCCCAGCAGGCACAACAGGAACTGTCACCAATCACAAGTAAAAGCGAAGTAATTAATAGTGGGGTACCACCGTTTTTCACTCTCATGCAGTTGGCTCCCATTTAAATAATGAGAATCTTAATTTCTTGCTTGACTTGGGCTGGCCTTGATTGTACTTAAGGTAATCCTGGTGCAGAGCTGAAGGACCTCCTTTGGCAAAGCTGAACCACAGGGGCACTGATTGGAGTGACACTGATTCCACACCTTAGGTGGAAATCTTGGGACTGCTCCGAAGTGATCCCTGTTGCCACTGCCAGCACCCTGACTGCATCCTGGATCCATAAATTATCTGTGTCCTTTTGCTTTCTCATTTTTAACTCCTGATTTAAATAACAGCTACAGCAACAAGCTCAAAACGTTGGTATCATTTATTATACCTAGGTGGGGGGTAGAGCTTTTTATTGCACTGTAAAAAATACCCAGCAGATTTGATGCGAGTCTGTGGCACGCCAAAAGCTGCATCAAGACCAGTGCCCTGCAGAAAGCCTGGTCCAGGGAAGGACATGCTGCAATAAAATGCATGGCAGATGGAAGGAAAAAGGGAAAAAGGAATGATTCCAGAAGCCCAAGTGCTGTGCCCCTGCCATTCCCATCATGTTGCTGAGCTATTACCACGCTACAACCCACAGTGGGGTTTGCCCAATGTGTTTCTGCCTGCAAGGAGCCCAGCCAGGGTGCTGGGTGTCCAGCCCTGAGCCCAGCACAGGGTGATGAGGCATCAAGAGCTTTCCCCTGTGCGGAAGTGGAGAAGCTGCAATAAGTAGCAGCCTGGAGTGAAGAGGATTGCAGGAGAGTAGAGAAAGCAAGAACATAGCCCTGCCTGCTCCAGCACCGAATCTGTCTCCCCACCCATTGTGTGGAGAACTAGAAGTCTATCACTTCAGCCTAATGGAGCATCATCAAGTTACCTCAATGAGGCACTTAATCGAAAGAGCATTTATACCTCTTGGATTGCCAGCCGCACTTTATGACAGCTCTTTGTGCAAGAGATGTCATTGTGCATTTACTTCTTTGTTAGACCAGATTGGAGTTATCAGCGGATGAGTAAACCCTGCCATTCCCAGGAACACCCTGCGTATGTTTGCAGGACAGAAAGAAACAGAACAGGGGAAAAAGACAGAGCTGGTAGAGACAGGCATGGCTTTGGCGATGAGGGCAGATTCAACAAAGGTATTCTCCAGCAAGATAAGATGATTTGAGACATATCCTTAACTGGTCCAATGCCCACGATGGGCTGCATTCATACCACCGTCTGTGTTTGAGCACAAAAGAAGTAATTCAGTAGTTACCATGCAGGACTGAACATGATTCTTAATGCAGCAGAGGTACCTACAACCTCTGATTTTCCACATGATTTTCTGTTTTGGACCCTTGTTTCTTGCTTCAGGTCTTACAGTCTCCAAGAGCCTGGTTGAGACAGTGAGCAAAGGCAGTGGAGGAGACTCCACCTTGGAGCAAGACCTCCATGGAGCATCATTACCCAGCTCTCACAAAAAGCCTTTTTGCTATCAGAAGCTCCTGCTTCTCCTTCCAGCTCTTTGCAGAGTGGTGGGGGCTCCTTTCCAACAAAACCAGGTTTTCTCTTTTGCTGCAGGTAGCACCCGACACATCTCCATCTCTTCAGTACCAGCAATGAGCCCTAGGGCACCCCTGGGGCAAGGTCTAAAACCAGGTGGAAAATGTGGATCTCATTTCCTTAGCATGGTGGAAAAAGAGGGATGGATGAGGGAAGTGTGCCTGGTGGCCCAGGGAAAAGCTGGTGGCAAGACAGCAGTTTCCACACTAACCCACAGGGGGGTTGTTTGCCTCTGTTGAAATCCAGTGTGTAATTAACTGATCTCTGATAACATTTGCCTTGTCAGGGTAGAATTCAGATCTTATCTTGACATCAGCATTTACGGTGTTAATGCTGGGAAAGAAAGGGGGGAAGCTGTAATTGTGGCAACTCTATTTAATTTGAGGATTCTGTTATCTTGTCACCGGGGCTGAGATTTCACTAATAGATTCTGACTCTGGGAAAATGGTACGCTCAAACAGATGGGATTTTAACAGACAAGATCCCATTGATACTCATGTGAAAATGTAGTAACTGCACTGAGCGTTTAGAAAGGTGGCTTTGCTTGGCAAAGCTGCTACAGGTAAGGGTGGCCAAATGATCCCACCGAGAGCTGCATCCCGCCAGGGTGGTGCAGGACCTGAACGTAAGTCATCAAGGAAGAGAGTGATCCAGGGAGTTTTGATGGGTCAAAGGGAGCTTTTGCCCCCATGAATCAGTGAGCACGGGACTTAAACTGCCACAGACCAGAGAGCAATGAGCTTTAAATGAAGGTCACATAAGCAAAGTTTCATCCTGGCCGAGGTCTCGCCATACATAAAAAGGATGTGGAGCTGCTGGAGCGAGGCCAGAGGAGGCCACGGAGATGCTGCGAGGGCTGGAGCAGCTCTGCTCTGGAGC
>WYDI02035031.1:0-37647 GCA_009867235.2 Psittacus erithacus
GCAGCAGTGGTTTGTGTTATACCTTAGTTACTGGACTGTTCTTATCTCAACCTGTGGGAGTTGTATTCTTTATTCTCCTCCCCATCTCTCTGGCAGCTGAGGGAAGAAGGGGGGGGGGAGCTGTGAGTGAGTGGGCTGTATGGCAGGGCTTAAACCATGACACACTTCAACCCATATGCATTCAAATATCTTCACTTCTTTGGAAAAACTGACAGAAATCTGATGAGTTACTTTTATTAAACATACGTAAAAGTGTGTCAGTTATTGAAAATACAGCAGGCCTCTAAGTACCAATCTGAGCAAAAAATATTGCTACACTCCTCTTTTTGAACAGCATGTGCTGGCAGAGTTGAACTGTTCAGATCTACAGCTTTATTAATGTATAAGATACTCCACCCATTCTAGGAGCTATAAATGGGGGAGGGGGAGATGCAAACCACTTTGCTCTGACATATTCCCACACATCAACAAAGCAAAGACCTATGGTTATGACATAAACACTGAAACAATTTAAAATCACCTTATACACTTATCTCAAGCTATACTCACCTTACCTAACAGAAATACTCTTACAAATCTAAGAAACTGCCTATCAGGAATCTAGAAGGTACCTACACGAAATTTTGCTTCAGTGTATCTAAGTGACATGCATTCAACCTAGCTGAAAGGAAAACTAGATAGTGCTGTTTACTCTCCTTGTGACTACAATGGACAGGAAGAAGCTACCAGACAGTAGGAAACTTCCCAGTATTCGTCAGTCAGCAGAGACACATCAGATGTTAGCAAGTGACATATGGGACGTTCAAAGGTAATCTGAAAAGCTTTGCCTAATTCAGTACAGAAGACATGAAGAGTTATTCTCATGCAAAATGCATTTGTACTCTCAATAAACACCTCTGCTTCAAGGCAACCAGTACTCCAGGATACCAAGCTGCAAAATAGTCAGCTTTTTAAACAAATTTCTTTCTTCCAGGTAAGCGCATAGCTCAGGCTGCCACCACACAAGGTAGAAATGGCAAAGGAACAGAAAGTATCCCAAGCAAAACAAACTATACCAACTCTTCCACCCTGAAAAGTTCTCCACAGACATCTTGATGACCCTTCATATTCACTCAAAATAAGCATATACAGGAGGAGGTATGCATAGATCTTATGCACACAGAAATCAGCAGAAACATTGCTTTGACTTTGCTTACTGAAGGAATAACACAGAGTTGGTTGCACTCTTTTTTTGGTAGCACCTGATATATCCATGGTAGGAGATTTTTTAGTTTCTCAAATACATAGCACACAGCAATTATCAGATTTTATTCTAACGAGAATAATTCTGAATTGAATAAATTTAACTGTAAATATATACTTTGTAATGAAATTAGATGACCAGAAAAGCAGTCATTTGGACATCCAGCTACCAAAAAACCCCTGACATTTTGAGAAAGGTTTTCCCTGCATTTTGAGTAGCCTGTACTCAAGAAGTGAGGGAGCTCAAGAAAGAAGCTACTATTTTTAAAGACTCCTACAAGTATAGAAAATTATTCTGTCCTCAAAAATTTCAATTTTGATAATTTTTATTAAATAAACACCACTTTTTTCCCCAACACCCAAACCCAGATATTAAAGCAAACACAGCTAAAGGTAAGCCTAAAACCTATCAGTAGCCATAAGCGTGCCTTCAAATTTTCTGAAGTCTACCATGCCCTTCCCAAGACTGATAACAAAACCACTACTGCCATGAGCAGGAGCTTAGCAATAGTTTTGGGCTCCAGAGTATGAAAACTATTCAAAGCAGAAACAAACTGGACTCACTTATGGCATCGGCCCAACAGATTTTTCTTCTCTCCCAGATTCACCATGAAGAATCTTGAAAAAGTCACTTTCCTTCTTTGTGCTTCATCTTTCAAACAGGGATAACAGTACTTCCTTACCTCCCAGGATATATGTGTTAGTTGTATTAGAGATCATATATATTAGTTTGATGAGGCAGAAATACCTACATAATAACATACACGCAGATTAGATCTATGATAAGAATCCAGATAAAATGTCAACACCAAGATAGATACATTTTGGTATTTCTTTGCATTATCCCCTTTTCCTTTTAACTCATGTACTAAGAGTCAGAACCAACAAAGTAGCTGCAAAAAAAGCAAGCAACTTGTATTCTGGCATATTGCCTCTTATCTGGAATTGGAAACAGCACAGTAAGACCTATTCATTCTTGGGCAAAAAGTACATAAATATAACAGATGAGCCCTTTTAGTAACTCACTGACAGAAACCGCCTACTGACTGGACATGTTTGGAATATTCAGACTGGATGCAGAGGAAATTGCCCTAGGAAAGTGCCCTAGGACTCTGGGAACACGTGCAAACATCTGGTCTACATACAACCCATACCTGTAAACTTAACCAAACAAATCAGCTTGCTCTGCTCCTTATTTAAAACACTTTCCTTTTACAATGTATGGGAAAATGATAGCAATATCTGTTATACCATTTACGATTAAGAAAATCAGGAGGCAGACAAGCTTAGATCTATAAAAGTGATTTGATATATTTGGCAATCCAACTTGGCATGCCTGAAATGAGTTGTTAAATGAAGTTTTGCACAGCCATGCCATCAGGTTTTATTCACTTGCCACATTTTATTCCAAAGGGTAAAACTGATGGCTAACACTAATCACCTCAATTATTGTCAGAATTATGTCAAATTTTGGGATGAGATCAATACCTTCTTAAATGAGGGTGAGGTGGTGGTGGTGGTGTGTGAGTGTGATTTACAATTAATCAGAAATCACCAACCAAACTGGAGAGGTGGCCTAAAATACTAACAACTTGCTCTCTTTTAGGGGCACAAGTCGATCAGCATTTTTTAAAATTCCGGGTGAAATCTTTCAAGGTTTTTTCTTTAAATAAATAATAAAGAAAACAGCCATTTTTTTAAAGTATGGGGTTTTCCCCCCGCTGCAACAATTGCTGGAACAAATCTTAGTTCTTAAGTGATAGCTAGAAATGCTCCAAATTGCTCTCCTTGGGAACAACAGCAAGCGCACCAAGAGCAGTGCTGGGGTAAAGGACATTTAAAGCTTCAAATCTATCACAGGTTCTGCCCATGTGTTTCTGTACTTGGACAAGCTGCTGAACTTCTCTGCTTGGTAGATTCACAGGTAATAGATGAAATGCAACAACTCCTCTAATACTTACATAGATGAGAAAGAGGCATCAGAGTAACGTTAATTCCAGCATTTTCAGTTGCAGTGACATATTTTTGTCACACGTGACTGATGGAAGTGAACATAATGGCGAGATTCTTCACATATACAGTACTATGTATATGACCATGTTGCTACCTGTTCTATGCTCTCAAGTGCAAAGTAAAAAAACAAATAAAAATGTAATAAAAGATATAAATTATTAGTTATTAAAAGGGGAAGGAAGAAGAGATATCTTGTTTCGTGTGCTGTATGGCTTTCCTTTTACAGAACCCAGAAAGGACATCAGTGACAGAGCATGGTCTAGTTCACCCAATTTCCTGACATTTAAACAATTTATTTCATCATTTCTTGTAGCCAACTCTCAGTTGCATTTCTGTTTACATACTCTTCAGGGGCCACCACCTATGGGAAGAAAGATGAGAACATACTCACATTATGGTGTCTGTAAGACTCATTGAGTCTTTAATGATTTTCAAGCAGAGTCTTGCTGTGAAAGCAATGCACAAAGTCAACAAATGGTCCAGGTACAATATTCTTGTAATAAAATTAAAATTATTAAAATAAACTTGTAGGTGTCTGTCAAAGAATTGAAAAATACAACATGTTTATGTATAATGTATCAACTGACACCAGGTGCAGCACATGTGAACATGGCTCGGCTCAGTGAAAGCAGGCTGTTCAAATTGATATAGACTCTAAGTGCATGGCATGTGGATGGTTCTTGTTTCATGAACATATTTTCTTTTTCCAACTTGCTGTTTCAGTGACAACACTACTCTAGACCCAGGCATGAAAGAAGAAATATTGCCCTGTTTGAGAGTCCTTAAAAACTCCTGGGTTTAGCCACAGTAGTGGCTAAAACAAAAACTCTTTTAACAGAAATTTAGAGATAGCAAGAATTTAATTACATAATATACACACATACAACTTAGACCTGTGAGAAGCATTTAATTCTAATTGATGTTTCAATGCCTATTGGCATATGAATCTTTTTAATTCAAAATGAACCTTTTGGCTTAAGATTTCTTTTTTTTTTTTTTTTTCTTTAATTTTTGGCTGACTTACATAAATCAAAACAGTGCACACATGGATTTGTTTCTAAGAAGTGTTTATAATCCAATTGGTTGGGTTTCCTTTTGATAAATTACCTGACAAGAGAGAGAATGCCATAGAAAAAAAAAAATATACCAAGCCATATACTTGGTTGCATTGTGATGATTTCTATCACAGTGGCAACTGCAGAATCTATCAATCAGCACTAGAAAAGAGGAGGATAAAAAGTAAAAAATATAAGATGAGTGCAACTGCTTTGCATCATCAAGAAGCAGACTCTGGAAGTTCAATTAGGGATTACTTGCTACTGTCCAGGTAAATGCTCTCCCAAGCGCATCTATTTCACAGGGCTCTTGAAAGGTTTTTCCAGATGAGTGGATGGCACTCCACTCAACATTCTCATTCATCTGCAGTTTTGCTGAATGGTATATAGGCATGAAGTTTTCCTTCATTTCTTTCCTGCTTCTTTGGCAGACAACCCTCAATTCAGTCTCTTCTGCACCATATGGCTGGCAATGTCTTCCTCATAAAGCCAAATAATTATGTTTCATTCAGTAATTTCATTTCTTTTCCACTGGTCATGAGCAGTTTGAGATTCTTTTTCTTTCATTTCTTCTCCCTTCCCTTTTAATCTATCGCTTATTATTTGTTTTCCAGTACTACTTTTTTTACTCTGTCACAACAAAGTTCAATGGTGCCTACCACGTCAACAGTATGAAACTTATTTCTACAAAACCAGCAACAAAAATGCAATGGCTTCATACAGCCTTCTGTGTCAGGAGCAAAACATCAAAAAGAAAGCTCTGTAATTAAAAGTGGATGCTGACAGGGAGAGAGAACTGTATTTCTGAACTCTGGAAGAAAAGGCGGATTTACCCAGAAATTTCTCCTGTTCCTGAAAATCTAGACTTCACTTTAATATAATATGATCTTTAGGAGATACGGAAACTTTTAGGTGTGGCTATATAGGCAAAAACCATAATCATTGGCATTTCTATCCCTTTTCTCCACAAATCTGAAAACAAACCTTTCTATGAATTTTCTCAGAACCCCGCTTGTTGATCCACTAATGATTTGGAATCTGTAATTGATACAGCAAACTAAAATGCAGCAGAATGGCAAAAATCAGACAATTTAGCAATAAAGTCAGGAGCATTCATAATCAGCAACCAAGAATTCACCGAGTTTGATGACTCAATTAAAACATTTAACAATTCAGCATGGGTTATTTTTAACTGAAATTTTCCATGATGCTGACTATAAACCACAGATCTGCATACAGATCTACATGACTGGATTAAAAAGCCAATGAAAGAAGTACTGTTTTAACTAGTGAAAATCAGAGGAACAAAAAGACAGCAGCCACAAACCTTTCATTTTCCCAAAAGCAGGAAAAATAGGTATAAGCACATATACTTACCTATAAAGGCATAACTATGCTTACATTTAGGCCATGATAGTATAATATTACCAATGCACTAGGATTTACAGGCTCTCCCAATCTCTATCCTTATAATGGGGCTAATCATTCCTTGTCAGCACCTATTTATTTTCTTCCATTATTAAATATAAATTTTCAAAGATAAAAATCTACTCTTTCTACGCCTTAATTGGGATAGATTAATCCTACCCTAAAACTGCTAGAACATGTGGGGCAGTAGGGCTTTTAGTTGTTATTGGTGACATTTTGTTTGTTTGTCTGGAGGTATGTCTATTCATTTTGGCGATCTCTTTTTAACTCTCTTGTAGTTACCACCAAACCCTGGGTTCATCCCACTCATTTTTATATTCTACTTTCCCTCCTCTGCCCCATCCATCTTTGTCCATCTTCATTTCTCTGTCAAAACAGGTGGGGGCCCAAACAGACAGACATTTATGTGTGACCAGATATTTCCTTTCCCAAAACAGAAAGGAAAACACATGATATTAATGTGATATTCAGAGAGCAGCACTGTTTATTTTGTCTCTTACTATTGATTCCTTTATGCTTGGTCTGATTAGGTTAAGCTCTTCAGACCTATTGCTAAGCACAGCCTAACCCACTCCCGTCCTGTTCTGACCCTACACAGAATAATAAGTATGCCCTTGAAGGAACTACTAAGAGTAGTGCTAGTCACATTCTACTTTTGAAAGAAAGTGGGAGCAACGAAGAGGAGCAATGAAGGGGAGCAAGCGAGGAAGCTGTTGGATGTTTTAATTGAAGTTAACATACCTATGTTGCTTTCCTGAACTAGGTACTGACTCATTTCCCAAATCTGAGATTTCTGCTAACTCCCAAGCCAAGTGAGACACATTTAGTGTACCCCCTATTTTTGTCAGCTGCAGACCTCTGTCTTGCTAACTACATCATTTTGACAGCTTGTGCTCAAAGTCATTCAATGAATTATAATGGAAGACTAATCTGAATGCATTTTAGCTATGGTGTTAAGGACAGATTACTGTTTTAATCATTCAAGGACACACTAAGAGGTCTGTTTTTTTTAAACAAAGTAGTAGCTCATTAAGATGATAAATTTGTGTTTAAAAAGACTGGTATAGGCACTTACCACATATTTTATCCAATCTACAAATAAAAAGTCAATCACAGATTTAAACACTGAATAACAGACTGAATTAAAAAATAATATCATCACCTATCTATACTCTGTAATCTCTACCATATAGCAACTTATCTATAACCCTTATAAATAGAAGCAAATCAGCTAAAACTGTGAAGGCAGTGCAAAAAACATGTTAAAAAAAATCAAGCACAAGCTGCTATGAGGGTTTAGGTCACTGCTGTAATCTAATCCTTTACAGAAAATGTGATGTCACCTGTTGCACAAAAGATTAAGTTACAGCAGTCTAAGGCTACGTGACTTCTGTATGAGAGCATCCACAGAGATTCAGATATTTTCTGCTTTTGAACACATTGACTGTACTCCACTTAAGGGATTGAGTTCGGTTTTCCCAAGTACTGAGTGCGGGTAAGTCCCAGCAAAGGCAAAGACAGTAATCTCAGCAAGGGAACCTGGTTTTTTGTTCATTACATCATTGATGAATTCTTGTTGTAGTGGTTCAAAAGGTACTTCAGCAACACAAGGTAAAAAAAGTGCCAACAAATTCATTACTAACATCTCTGCAGCTGTCAGATTCACCGAATTTAGGAAGGCTCCATTAGGTTTCAAAAATGTAGAGTGAGAGCAGCAACTACCATGTTAGTGCAGTAATAGAACAAGGGAAGAGCAGGGAGGCAACTTGGAGAAGGGAAGTTTTAAATGGGGCAGATTGGACAAGCACTAAACTAGGAAATTAAATTTAAAGCAAATAAAAATTTCAGAAAATTAAAGCCAAATTTGGACACAATGACATGGCCTTCGAAAGCTGGTAAAGAACTTCAGTTTTATTTGACTTAGTTATATTTATATTACTTACATAAATACTACTGCTTGGCTGTTAAAGTCCCCAGTTCCCACAACATTCAAAAAGTCAGAACAAACAAAAACAAAACAAAACAAAAAATAAACTGCATCTGAACCAACTCAGAAAAGGTCCCTCTGAGGAAGACAGTTAGACAGTTTTGTGATGTCTGACAATGCTATGACAAGACTTATTAATTTAACAGCACACTACAAATTTATCTAAGAAAAAAGAAAGCTTTGACAGAAAAAAATGTGCCCACTCGCATGTGATCTCTCTAGGGATCTTACCTGAATGAATGTAATTCTCTATGCCTACTGGCAGTTTCCTTGAAACAATTATTTCATTACTGACCCAGATAGTGACTGCATGATCTGTATAAAACGCACATGCCCTCCCTTATAAATGCTTGTTATTCCACAAAGAAATGAAGAATAAATGACAGTTGGCTAAAATAAGTTATGATAGTAGTCCTTTTACTATTAAGAGAAATAATAATATTAACAGCAAGGCAACTGCTTAGTACCTGGTTAGAAGCACCCTTAAAATGCAAGTAGCTGCTTCAAGACAGACAGCTATTTATACTGGAGACAACAGAATGATGAAGAAATTAAAAAATAAAAAATAAATTAAGCCTCCCAAAGTCCACAATCCTGCACAGCAGTTCCAGCACCTATGGCTGTTATTTGCACTGCAAGCTGCCCAGACGCAAACCCAAACTAGAATGCGCAAGCAGTGGTTTGCCACACAGCAGGAGTCCCAGCTTTGGCTCTTAGAAATGAGTGTACTGTCTTTTCTGCGCTTTTAAATTGCTTTTCTAGTAGTTTATTAGAAGTCTTCATTCTTATTCCTATGGAAGACCTACCATATTGTAGTTTAAACAGTTTTGCTTCTCAAAGGAAGTTTTATGTCCAACATTAATTCCATTGAATCCATTTCACTAAGAAAATGAGTGATACAGCTGCCAGCTTCCATCAGCAAAAGAATTTCTTTTTTCACTCTCCTTCTTTAATATAATTTGTGGTTGTCAGTTATAGAGTTATAGGTCTTCAAATACTTCATAAGTATTTTCTTATTTTTCATAACGTATCTTATATGAAGTATTCATAAGACATGAAATCATTTCCCAGCAACATAGGACATCAGCAGTCACACCAAACTAACCCTTGTAAAAACCTTTTTAGTAAAGAGATGTAAAGAGACAATTTTCTCATAATGTGAATCATACCATAATCAGCAAGTAATGAAAGATTGTTTTCAAAAAAATGTGATATGAATAACATCATGATTCAGATAAATGGTATTTGAATCCTTTGAAAACTGTATCCTTTGAGATCTGAGGATAGGTTGCATTTTATTTCCTCAGAAGATACTTTAGTTTTAAGAAAATGAGACACTCATTGAGGAAGACTAAGTACCAGTTTCTTTACAATATCTTCTCAATCTACAGAAAGCAAAAGAAAAAGGATAATATTTTTTATCAGCAATAGGTATATAAAATCTGTAGGTGTGTATATATATATATAGCTATATATATAGATCTCTTGAGAGATTTCTATATACCTATATCTAGGCTTACATACTAAGAACAGAAATATTTCAGTACCCAGTTTATGTCCCAACCAACATTCTTCTACCCTAACTACAAAGCAGTAAAAGGATAAATTTGGAGCAGCAAATATTTCAAGAGGAGTAATAGTGTTTTCCTCTTTTTTTGTGAGAAAGCCTAGAAATGTAGAAAATTACCAAAAAAATTAGACAACTCTTGCAGTTGATTTAATTTTGTTGTAATTTAACAACAAAACCCACACGAGTAGGTACAAAGAGTTATAATACTGATCTGAGTATTGTCAGAAAAGATATGTTTACTTTGCTTTTTTTTATTGTCTTCTTATATAATGATCAGTAATGTTAAATCTGGCAGGAGTTCTAGGTTTATTTGCTAGATGCATTTGCCTTGAAAGCTATTACATGTGTTTCTTACATCTGCACTGAAATGCTGTGCTTCTCAAGTCAGCCCTTTCACTGCACAATGGCCAATTTCATGTCCTCTGTCCTTCAGCATACTGTATTTGTTTTTCACCATTAACTTTCAAGTAATAGGATTTTTTAGTACCAGTCCAGACATTAAACAATTATATAGAATGAACATTTATTTTATGCCTAGATCTTTCTTTCCTTAGAAAAGTCATTCTAGCAAGATCATCCCTATTAGCAGTATTTGTCAGAATCCAATACTCACTGACCAGGTTATTTTAGATACTTCACACATGGAGGGTGCAACGTCTAATACCAAATTTACATATTTGAAGCTGGCTGATGTTACGCTATTCCTGGTATAGTGGAGTGATACTAAATATATTGTGTAACACAATATAAATGTAAGTTACAGTTGGCAATATGTATGTAGTGATTGCAATGCATAGTTCAACCACAATCTCAATGGTTTGCCACATTACCGGCCTCCAGAATACACTCCGCATTAGGATGCTGGGCATCTCAAATCACTAGGAAACAGTACATGGAGTGAAGCCAGCTCAAGCCCCCTGCTCTTTTTTTATACTCATGTTTTGCTGAGCCACATCACTTATCCACTCCCACCATGCTGATCCAGCTAACCCAAGCAGACATTGACACTCTTTCAAGGAACTCTTTTTCTGGAAGAAACACTATCACCATCAGTCGATTCACTCAATTGTTGATAAACTGTTAATGTAAAACAAGGGCCACCTTCAGGACCCCTTTGTGCTGAAATAAACTCAGATCATTGCAAAAGCTGTGGTCAGTCACATCCTTCATTATTCCTCAAGCTTCACATCACCCTGGTCCATCTCCTCTGAGCCTTCTTCCATTTTAGGGAGCTATTGGCCAATCACAGTATATTATCATTTTCTTTTATATTTTGACAATATTTAGCTGCTCATGTGGAGGAAGTGAAATCCTTCGTCGATCATTCAAAAGCAGCATTAGCTACCCATATATTTCTGAGGTGTCAAATCACAAGGGTAGCAACCACAAAGCAAGCCACATTTTGATTTCTGACTACTTGAATTATTTAGATAATTGCAAATTCTAAGACAAATACTGTCATTATATATGGGTAATGTGTGCCTAATAAATCAGATGAAAGACAGATTGAAATATATAGCAGAGAATATGTTATTTAGCAAAGAAAATGAATGCATATCATTCAATTTTGGAATGCAGAAAACTTTATCTGGCACCCCGCACAGTTTAACTCTGAGAAGCAAGAACTAGCCTTCTGTCAAGAATAGTGAGCAACAACTCAGGACTAGGAAACTTAACAGCAAAAAATATCTGTTGCTTTAAGAACTGCTTTGCCTATGAGCTATTCCCAAGAGTAAAATCAACTCCTCTCTTGCTCTGCACCTTCCACCCCCTTGTGAAACTGGGGTTACTATCCCAGAGCTAACATGTGATTAATGAATTTCAGGGTCTGTATCGTGAATCTGGAGAAAAAAAATCTAAGGCCTAATGAAAACACATCAAGCTCTACAAATGGAAGTGCACTTACTGGTATAATATTTTCTTGAAATACTTATGAAGGTCTATACTTCCCAGGTGAAAACAGCTACCACCAGTCTTCATAATAATAACTAGATGTACTCTGCACTGAAAGTAGATTTATAGCAGACACCCTCACTGAGTCATGGGGCAAATTCCTTAAAACCTTTGTGTTTGCAAGTAACAAGAGAAGAGGAATTAAATCTCATACTGCACAACTGAAAAAAAAAAAAGCAAAGCAAGAACTGTTTCCTTTTTCAGGTGAACAACAAGAAACTGGACTCAGACTTCTTATAAATAAGCTCTCCTGCATCAGTAGCACCAAATGACACATCCTGATCTCAGCTGGCCTCAGTCAGCTCAGACTATATCTCATTTTGACAGGAACTGGGCTCGCTCAGGAACAAAACTGTGTTCAATTCAGTGGGGCAATTCGCATCCAAGATCATACAATTTGTTTTCAAATGATACCTAAAGCTTTGAAGATAAACCTGTGGCTATTTTCTTTTTTATTTCATTAGCTCCAGTTCACCACACTGCTATCTGAAATATCACTCAAAAGCACTGGCTAAGCGCATCAAAAACATCATTTTCAATATTTGAAGTATGGCTTCCCAGAAGATATGAAATACCTGTTAACTCTTTACCAAGGTCCTTTTATTTAACTGGGGTTTTGTAACTGTTTATTAAACCAAGAGCAAATTTCTTTAAAAATGCCTTAGTGTCTTTATGCTGCCAGGGCATAAAGGCAATCACAAGCAAAAGATTTAGTAGCACTTAAGTTGTTAAGCCCCAGCTAAGAGCTAGTAGCTGTATTAGCCACCTTCCCAGACCAATGCAAGTGCAAAGCATAGACTTGAATCAAACCACTACCGCAGAGCGTTAAGAACATCTGTTCAGCTTTGTGTTTTAACTGGACTAGGAACAATCCATGGTGTTTCCCCTTACTACATCAGTGGAGGGGCATTAACTTTTGTCATAAGACAAGTGCTTGCCATCCTTTGCTAACACACATTTATCCAAAGACTCAAAGGTCTGGTTATTCCCTTGACATTAAGCTAGGAAAAAATATTTTCTGAAGTTGCTTTATAATTAATTGGATATAAAAATAGATATAAAATAATTTTCTAAAAGGAGGTTCAGAGAATGACAATGCATTCATTAAAGCATCCAAAAGAGAATTCAGTGCAAGCAAGGAGCATCCCTGCTCAGCAGCAGATCTCAAAAGTATTGCATCAGGGAGGAAAAAAAAAAAAGTGGGCTTCTGTACCACAGATGTATTGAAACTTCCCAATACATTTCCATATTTTTTCCAGTTATCCTTGTCCAATACTTCTGTAATTCCATTAATGCTTAAGATAATTTTTCTGGTTTATTATTTGCATTTATTAATTGTTAAAGGGAGAAAAAGAAAGGAAAAGCAAGGCTTTTTTCATATGGAAAGAAGGCATCAGCATGCTCCACTACACTTATGATTTAATGTCTTTAATGCATGTTACAGAAAGCGTATATAGAATCTACAAAACTTTAATTCATATACTTGCATTCATGTGTGTATTTCATATTAGACAAGCATGCACTTTTGGCCACAGCTATATATGTCCATTACCACTGAAAGCTGTTTATTTATCTTGACTTCCAAACAACCATCTAACAACCTACCCTCCAAATACAGCTATAGAATTGTGCCATTAAGAAAAAAGTAGGTGACATTTCAGAGGAAGAGGAAGAGGGGTTCACTTTGGGACCTCACTATTGATTTTTGCATTACTTGTAATTTTATGCTTTTTAAAAGCCCTCTTACAGGTAGACCCTAAAAATGCTTGTTCTGTTGCTCACTTTTCATTAATTTTTGTCAACATTCAGAATATGCTGGTTTCTTCAACCATGCAGATCACAGAGTATTAAGGTGATGACTTTCTACTGAATGTTCCTACTCCAACTGTGAAACATATTTCCCACAAATGCTCTCCAGTGTCAACTCAAAATTTGCTGTGTCAGTAACAATTCCTGCCAGTAAATTCCAGCTACTAAATATTCAGAAAGTAAACATCAAACAATTGAGCTATACAAATGAACTACTTTTTTTAATTAGCATCAGGAGGAATTCTTATGGTCCTCCCCTGACTGGAGGAAATTAAAGTGTTGGGAGTATGTGCCGTTCCTTACATAACTATGATTAAATAAAATTCTAATGCAGCATTTTGAAGGCATAGATTCTGCTTGCTGGGAAAAGTCAGTGAAGAGGGAAATACATGTAGACTGGAGGGAAGATCAGGAAAGTGGCTAGCATAGCTTTTTGCTGGAAGCCCTGATACAAACCAACGTGGAACTTTTGGAGATTACAATATCTTAAACTGAAGTAATTCACATGCCCCCATTATGCATTCAAAGAGGCAAAGCAGATATTTCTAATTAGAGATGCCAAAGTTCTGGGCAAAACATTTTTATTCTTTTTTAAAAATATAAAATTAGTTTGGCATGCTCAACTAAATTGATAAATTTATACAAACTTCATTTTTACATTTACATCATAGTACATTTAATAGCATTAATGACTTTTTTTCCTCCCGGAATGAAATACTTTGATGTAATTTGTTAAAAGGCCCATAGATATTATCTTAAAAATACAAAATTAATTATTTAGTGACTTTGTATGCCAGTCATTTTTGACTCCCAAAAATTAGTCATAAATTATGATCCCTCCTCCTTAATATTTTTAAACCACCAAAAATATAAAAGGGTGACAGCAAAAAGCTGTTTTTGAAACCTTTTTTGATAGTTGATCTACCATCTGTGAACAAACCTCCACTTAACAAATTACAATTCCTAATTATCAGCTTCATTCTTTGCTGTTATCAAAGTGATCAAGACCTGAATTAGCATTATCAGCCTAACTACCTGCTCAGTCACACTAATGAACATCACCCTGCTGTTAACCAGTATGTCCAACTCTGAGAATCAACCCATAAATCCAGATGTCAGTTCAGCATCTTTCAGGAATCATTAAATAAGTTCACCTCAAAAAGTGAATCAGTGTCAGGAAAAAAGTTTTTAAAAATTCTAATTTTACTTGACAGCTTGAAGGGGAAATGATTTTGATTTAATTCCTTTAGAGATTCTAGTTTTACAGCAATATATTTCAGTCCTGGAAAAATTAATACATGGCTCACTCATTTGTCAGGATGCATTTCCCATTTCAACACGACTCTTCCAACTGCACCACGGTTGTATATAGAACTAGCAATACCATTTTGCAGCATCCTTCTTGAAAGTACTAAGTCAGATATAATGGGGCTTAATGGAGCACCACAACTGTTCATCTACTCCCAATAACTAAACATGCATGGCTATAAATCAAACTTTGCCAAGATTTTGAACCTAAGGGTGTTGAGGCACTGGAATGAGTTGCCCAGGGAAGTTGTGAATGCTCCATCCTTTGTGGTGTTCAAGGCCAGGCTGGACAGAGCCTTGGGTGGCATGGTTTAGTGGGAGGTGTCCCTGCCCATGGCAGGGGGGTTGGAACTAGATGATCTTAAGGTCCTTTCCAACCCTAACTATTCTATGATTCTATGATCAGATGTGCGCAGTTCAAACCAGCAACAGTTGCAGTCTGCCTGCCTGTAGTACAAGGCAAGAAGCAAGTCATTACATCTCATTTGAGGCTTTCAAGGAACAGCAATTCCATTACCTTCCCAGGAACTGCATTCCATTGCCTTAGTATCAAATAATTTCTTTCCTGTCTTTATAAAATTGATAGTTAAATGGTTATTTTACATCTAAATTAATCATGAGTTTTCACAAAGAAAAGCAGAGAAGTAACTGATCAATTAGGTAAAATATTCAACTACATTCTCAGAAGAGGATCAGTTCAGTTTTGGCGTTTGTTGAAAAGGACTTATTATGCACTGTATATAGAGAATAAAATTAATTTTGATCTCTGACCTCTTGCTTCAGATATTTTATCAAGTCCACTGATGATACATGCAGAAAAAGTTATGTATATTGAGAAATTTATAATAATGTATAATTTATAATATCCTATATGATAATCAAAGTAAGTTAAATTCAGAATTTTCAAACCTGTCTACCACAGCATATTCAAGTGCAACTCTCTCTGTGACTTGTGATATTTATATGAAAGACTAACAAGATTTTCATTTTAATAAGGTCACGCTGTACTTGCTAACACAATAACTAAGGAAAAACTACTGTAGATCTAAGCTCACAAAGTGACTTAATATTTTAATGAAACAATTAACCTGGAACAAATACTACAAAAATATTTTCCCGGTATGCCACGCATAGTGACATGTTTATAATTCTTTCATGTTTTAGTTATCCAAGACTGACATAAAACATTTCCATGTTGCATGCAGATTTTCTGTCTTAAGTACATCATTCCTCAAGCAGGTATTAGAGAGAGTTACTTTAAAGTGGAAAGATAAAAAAATTATTTTTATTAAAATGTGATAATTTAAAAACCTCTGAGAGACAAGACATAAGATTAAGATCAACTCTCGTATTTGTTCATTTTCCCTTATATATGAAACATATAGACAGATTAGGTTTTGCAGAGTAGCCTAAAATACTGCAGTCGCACAAATGAAATGCTGTCGCAGACTGTGTGAGCTTACTTCAGAGCAAAATATCAATTTAAACTTATTGCAATAAAAGGGGAAAACACAGATTTCTCATTCCTAGCTCTCCAAGCAACCTTTAAAGCCATGTCTGTTTGCGTATCTCTAACATTGCAAATAAAATGAGTTTAAGCTAACAATGTTGGCTATGCGCTGAGAGCTACCAGGAGTGCTCATGTGGAAGTTGATGTATTTGCAGTGGGAAAATGGAAAACATCAATAATAATTTTCTGTAGTGGTGGCTAGGTGCAGAGTATAATTTAAGATACACCCATGCAACACCCTTGTGAGCATTAACTCTTTTTTTATCCTTCCCAAAATTCTTGGAAGTAACTTGTAAGGTTACAAGTTTTGGACAAACATATTCCAGGTGGTTCAGGCTATGAGGTGGGTTTCGTGGTTGGTATGGGGTTTTCTTGGGGGATGGGATGTATTTGTTGGTTATTTTGTTTTGTTTTTTTTCCAAAAAAACCTGCTTGATATCCATTGTTTCATGATTCTGCTGGCCATAAAGTTGCGTTTTTCCACTGCGACTGAATGAGGCAAAGGAGAAAAGGAAGATATATAATAACATGCTAATTAAGCCAGCTCTACAGGATTATCTCGAAACCAAATATTAGTTTCATTATTCATCACTAATAATGGAATGCAGTGTTTGAGTTTACAATATGTGTGTGAACTTAAATACATAAGCATTGACTCATGTATACAGAGATCCACAGATTGAAGACACAGAAACCTAATTAATTTTTGCAACAGTAAACACAGTATGCGTAAAACTGCTAAGTAGAAGCAAGAGTACTACTGCATGCAGAGAAAAAAGAACCTCTTCATATTGAAGAGAACCTGAAAGGAACATGTAACTGAGCACCATACTATATTGATTCAGAGAAAGTCAGTTTGACCAGGTGCTCAAATATCAATTGTATTTTAAAGTCTTGCCCCATGTCCACTAAATGCTGTACAGGCACCTGTATGGTCGATCACCTTACTAAGCCAAGAAGTCAGCCAAATATAGCTATTATTTTGCATGTAGATTCACTGAATATTTTTTTTTTAGATTTTTGCAAGTGAATTTTCATCTCCCAAGTTTAGCCATGAAGCCTTAAAATAAACAAAAAAATAAAACAGTAAATCACATCAATTATACTGACTTTCTTTGCATGTTTGTAAAATGCCACAGAGGTTTCTTGATTTGAACACAAAGCCCTTCAACCTAGTCACACTTTGAACTGAGAAAACATGTTTTATTTTTTTTGTGAATATTCGTTTACAAAAAATTCAGTTAGCATGGTATGTTTATATGTTGGAGAAATCAGGAAATGAGTTTGGTTTTGCATATCTTCTCATTCAATATACATTCAGTTTAGAAATGGGAAGGAAAGGTGATTTCCGAGGAGTTTTAAAGTACTGAGAGAAAATCAACTTCAACACAGCTTTAAGACTACAAGGAGGTTATCCAAGGAAAAGAGATGACTGCAACACTTTCCTCTGGTTGTTTCTAATGGTTGTTTTAATTTGTTTTGTCTGCCATGACCTTTCACATTTATTACGAGAAGCCTTTGTTGTTCTTTTTTTCCTCATCTCACACAAGTGAGTGAATTTCTGAGACGGGCCCAGTCCTGTGTACCAAACTGCTGTGTGGCACCATCAGCAAATGAAGGGGTAATATCCCTACAGCACCAAGCTGAAAAAATCACTAAACTCACAAAACTGTACAAAGTACAGTGGAAGGCAGCTCAGTAGGACCCGCAGAAATCCAGTAAATGACAAGGCACTTTCTGAAATTTGCTTAGAACAAAATAAGGTTCCAATGGTTTGATTTCAAAAGCAATTGTCCTGTATTTATTGCCTCCTAAGCTGAGCTCAGAACATTTCAAAACCTTTCACCAAGCAGACAATTTTCAGCTGACCATTTATTGCTGAAACTCAAGATAAATGACAAGAAGCTTGCAGACTTTGACAGTTTTGTCATCCAGAGCAAAAATTGTAAGCAAACACATCTGTGCAATAGTTCTAAAGCAAGTATTACCCAGCCCTCTTCAACTGAAGTGCCTATTGGCAATTCTGTGAGTATTTCTCCACAATCTTTTTATACACAGCCTAAGGACTCCAACAAACTCTCTCTTCCCCTTCAAAGGCTTGTTAAGTATGTGATGAATAAATCTGTCACTTCCAATTCTAAACTTACTTTCTGCTTTGATTGCAGCAGGATCTTGTATCCATGGCAACTTTTCACCACTCAGAATCAATTAAAGAAGTGATCGGTTTATCTAAATAGCCATGCTGATGGAGGCGGCTGTTTTTTCTGAAATAGCAACCGTGACAGGTACTGTAAGTCTCCTTGATCAGTTAGTTTTCCAACACAGCAAGCAATGAAGTCTCAAAGAACACATTGTGGTCAGCTGAATGCTCAGTTCATTCCTCCTCGCTAGAGCAGGTCTCTAATTAAATCACCCTGCAAATCAGTATCTACATTTCTGATTAATATGTCCTGCTCTTTTTCTTAAGCAGAGCACCGTAACATATAGACCTTATTGAAGGTCTGAGCTGCATTTGTCTTTAAATATATTTTTTATTGGCTTTGGAGTTTAGGACAATCACATTCATTTATTAAAAGATTAAACCATCAGAAGTTTTCACTGAGGCACAGATGAATGTTTAAATTAATTACACAGCATGGAGGCCGAATGAACCAAAAGCACGTCAAAAGCATTGTTGCAGGTAGAGGAATGTGAGGCAGAACAATACTTGCAAAGGACAAACCACTTCAAAAAGTGTTTCAAGTTCTACGGAACATCTTTATTCTGCACATTTGTCAAACCATAACAAGTTCTTAACTCATGCATTGTATGCGAAGGCTCTTGGGACCAAACATTAAAGACCTTAAGCATACGTTGGAATTTATAGTGATTAATGTGGCAACGCATCTTGTAAATTCTACAAAGGCACACTTTCAAAAAATAAGGAAATGCTTGAGGGGATGGAATCAATTCTTAATGCTTAAACACAATAAATGGGCCCAGAACAGCTTAGTGGGCTTTACATGGCAGTATATTTAGATGTGAAAATGGCACCCTGAGAAACACTGCAACTTCAAAGTGAAATATTATAAATTAAAGCACAGAAAAGGACTTCAACAGTAATTAATGTTATCTTGTTTGAAGACAGAATATTAAACTGTGATCAATATTAATTATATTGATATTAGCATGAAAAAAGCAGGATGCAAACTGTTCGGTAACATAGGGATTTTGTGCAGATTTCCTAAGTAAAAGTTCAGGATTCCAGGCGCAAGATCATTCATGTTGCAGTGAGTCTTGCCAGCTTTACTCAGGGAACAACTTAAGCAAGCACAAGCATGAAGTAGCTGCAACTGCAACAGGACGCATGACACTAAGCCACCTTAATTCAGGTGATTTGACAGCCAAACAAAAGGTTAGCAACCCAGTGTGATCACCTCAGCTGTATGACATTATTCTGTGCTCCCAAGCTTAGTAGTATTGATAATGTACATATGATGAATGCTGAGAGATCATTTAGGCTGGTTAAGCTGCAAACTTAAGTACTGCTTTTGGTCTGAAGAACAGAGTTTTTCCTTTTGTTTCAGCTACACAGAGACCTTTCTTGAATGATACCACATACAGCACTTCTACAGCCACGTTATAAGCATCAAGCTATTAAGTTTTCATGCTGAAAATACAAAATCTCTGTTACTGGGAGCTATGTTGTGAAGGTTTGAGTCCTGTCCCTGAAGTGACAGGAGATGGGAAAAAGAAGGTAGGACAAAAAAAATTCAAAGAATGAATTCAAAGAATGTCAGGTGAAGAACAAATGCTGAAATGGTCCAACTGCCTTTTCTTGTTCTAGATCTCCTGTGGAAGGAGAGGCAGCTGGGAGGAATCAGATTATTTACTTCTACATTGTGCAATATGAGGGTCCCATATGAGCATAACATGAAGTTAGTTATTTATGACATAAAAAGAGATAATAAATTTCTGCGAATGACACCATGTTATTGGTTCTGGTATAACTGTCTTTGCCTGACTGGATAAGCAGGAGGAATGAAGACTAGCATTGCGACCATGGTGTTGACAAGTCATCACAGGGGGCCTGGGGTCTGTATTTGCTGGATTCAGACCTCCATATCTGAGCTGGTTGCCTGAAAGCCATAGGGAAAAACAGCAGGACTGCTCTGACATTTTTCAACCCCCTGTCTACAACCAGAAACCATGGAGGATATTTCTCCCTATGGACTATAAACTAGTTTAAACTAGGAACTGTTCTACTTCAAAGCCAGAGCTGAAGACACTATATTAAGTTGAAGTTCAAGCTCATTTCATAGGGCACAGTGAGAGTGAATATATGGTAGACATACAAAAGTCTCAGGAATAACACCACAGGCTCAAGTTACATCTTCTGGTGGCGCAGTGGCTGACAGTGACCTGTGACTCATATGAGGAGTGGCAGTTCTCCCCTCTGCTGGCTGTACTGACCTGCCAGACTGTGCAAGTCCATGGTGTACAGCACCAGCCATTCAGATTCAGGATACGGAACGAAGATTCTGCCAGGCTCAATGCCTCCTCTGAGACATCTCTGGACAGCAGGACTAACACAACTCAAAGCAAGCTACCTTGGATTGACTCACGACACTTTCACTGTATGAACACTGAGATATAAACAGTGACTGCAAAAAAATCTTACTCATGGGTCCTGCTCCTTTGCATTATTTGCTATTACTAGTGTCCTCTGGCCTGTCAACATGAGTTTGGGCTGTCTCTCCTGCTCAGGCAAGATCTGTGTTATGATGATATACCTCAAAATTTAAAAGCTCTGAAGCCCTTTTAGTAGAGAAAGCTATCAGAACTTAAAAAACAAACGCACACACAAAATACTTCCCACATTTCTTTACTGTTTACTCAAACTGCTGATTTCAGTGAGATTTCATGACAATATACGGATGTTAACCTCCTAAAAATCTCCATAGCTCTATTTTTTCCTGTCCAGGTCAGTCAAAGCTCTAAAAGGTCATTAAGGACACCACACATTTATTTGAACAGTCGTGTGCTACGCTTAGGCTGCAAGAACTGACAGTGAAGAATTTACAAGGAAGTAAAGCGCCTGAGTGACAATTACCTTTGTTTTTGTCTCGCAGTGCTACACATCCTTAAACCCTTTTTTCATTTTATCACTGCTATAATGTACTGTTCTTTTTATTAAAAGACCACATTGATCAGCAGAGGCAAGTTATTTTCTTTGCCTGTAACTTAAGTGTCTGTGCTGTCAACTGCTACTTTTTGGTATTTTTCCCCCAAAACACAGAGACCATACCTTCAGTAATTTATACCACAAGCTGAAAAACACAGTCTTGACTGAGCAGAAATAGCTACTGAGAAAAACAAAACAAAAAAACAAACAAAAAAAAACAAACAAAAAAACCCCACACCAAACTTGGGAATCACAAAGAAGTAGAAATTAATCTGTTAGACATAAAAAATGTTCATAGCGGAAGACGCACTAATATATGTAGGTACCTGCACTTCTCAGTTATGTTTTCCAAACTGAAAAAGATACTAGGAATGAGGATGACAAGAGTTCTAAGCAATCAATCTCCATCTCCCTCTCTTTCCCTTTTGTTTGATTTTGCCTTGTTTGTTTGTTTTTTAACGGACTTCCATTTGACTGAACTTGAAGCACTATTGTCACATCAGCTGATATAAGGGCAGGACAAAATTACAATGCTTCAGCAATTAATATATTTTAGTCCAGTGTGTGAAAGATTATCCACATTTTACAAATCAAAGACTCTACACAAAAGAAAAAAATAGGAAGAGTATGATACTAAGCACATCAACACTAAATCAGACTTCGGGAAAATTAAAGGAAAATACTGATGCCTATTTATGCCTCCTGTGATGTTTGATACTTAATTTTGTTCTGATAATAAAAAAGTAGTATTTTGATTGTTAATTTACACTCTCCAACACTTCAGGTTTACTCTACAACTACAGTTTTGCGCTAAATATAACCAAACAAGCATGAACCAATTTTTCACATATTGCTGGAGAAACAACTTTCTTTGCCAGCAGAGGTTTGTCAGTGTGGATGTACACTCTTCTCCCAGACATCTGCTTTGGTGTTTTTAGACATAAGTGAACTAGATCCACTTATTATAAGCATTTGGCACTGGCATGCCTGTTTGGAGAACAGCTGTCCTAAGCTCTCTCCACAGTCAACACAGAAATCCTTCTGAGGACAGCAGGCCCTGGGAAAACACCTTGGGTTAACTGAACTCTTTATCTCAGCAATGTAATTATACGGTGAGCTGGGATTAAGCTGAATTTTTTTAAGAATATGCTTGTCCTTTAGTCACTCTACCTGTATTGTGTGCAACATCAGTGATGCTGTGTTCTCACTCAAACAGATGACTGAATTTGTTCCCAGCTTCCACTGAACTTTGCCCACAAAAAAGAGTTAAAAAAAAAGCCAAACCCAAATCCAATCTCTTGTCCCTCAACCCTATGAAAACTTGGAATGCACTTCAGGTCCATTTGAGTTTAAAATAAAAATGTTCCGATAGCCCCAATATGAAACTTTTCACACATTTGCTGTGCTATTCTAACTTCAATATTATTGAAGTTTAGCCAAGCTTCTTCTTCATGACACGAGATAGGACTATGAAAAAGAAGATCTAATTCTAGTTGGGTTTCCTATGTAATGCTATTTATCCTGATCAACACAATCTAATGAGTCTTCAGGACTATTGAATCCGTTTGCTACATACAGCTGTTCAGAGATCCTGAAAGTGCATCGGGGAGCGAAATTTTAAAGCTGACAAAATCACAGCTTCAGGTCTCAACCCTGCAGTTCTGGGACGCCAGAAACACAATAATGTGTGGAAACCTTTAGCCACCAAAAATCCAGAATGCAATTCTCCCTTAGATCAGTCTGACAACCTGACAAACTGCCACACAGATGAGCAGGTAATACAAACATT
The DNA here is from genome assembly GCA_009867235.2 of Psittacus erithacus. Lineage (NCBI taxonomy): Eukaryota > Metazoa > Chordata > Aves > Psittaciformes > Psittacidae > Psittacus > Psittacus erithacus. The sequence goes on from WYDI02035031.1 coordinate 22,829, forward strand.
GTCACTAACATTCTCTTCAAAACATTCTACTTTTGACAAATTACCATTTTTCATAGGAAAAAAACCCAACTGGCTAAGTTACTCAGGAAAAGACCTACCCAGAATAAGGTATAAAAAGTTTCCCTACCACATACCAACATCCTTCAATTAGTTCATTTAATAAGACTGGAGGAACAAAATTGCTTTTCCCTGACTCTCCTCTTTGCTCCTGGTTCAGTAAGACAACAGAACCAAGGCAGAACCTGAATGTTTCCCTCAACCTAATGACACAATGGTTAATCCACAGAGTCCAGTATTAATACAGGAAGTATTGTCAGCAATTTGAGATGTCCTCAGAACACCAAAAATAAAGGGAAATAGGCAAGATTTCTCAATGTCTGTGTTTGGTAAAGTGAAAAAAAAACCCCAAAACCGGTCCAGTTAGCATATGGGTGGCACAGAGAGAAGTTGCGCTTAAAGACTGAGAACAAAAGCAGCTCTACTAAATCCAAATGCTTTCCATATTCAAAGGATATTAAGAGGACGAAAAAGAATGAATGACAAGAAAGAAGCAAGAGGAAAAAATGAGCCACAAGAATCATTTGAGTTTATGAGGCAGTAGAATCTATTACTTGAAGGTGGAAAAAAATTACTAGGCTTAGCTTATGTTACTCCAAATTAAGGTTCTTTTCATATTAGCCACAGCCTTCACAGCCAAAAAGCCTTCAACTATTTAATAGCCTAGGTGTAAACTAGCTTAGTAATGAAAAAGAACAAAGCCTTTGAGTAACTTGGCTTCCCACCCCTCACTACTATTCATTAATGAAATTATGCCTCCACCTGGCAAATGGACACAATAGTAAATTCGTAATGCAGTGAAAACAATCTGCACATCTAACACACCGCAAAGTTTTGGCACATGCTATTGGCTTCAGTAAGCGAAGGATTTTCAGTAAATGAAAGCCTTTACACATGGAATTTGTTGCAAACTCACATAAACATTGTACCTACTTGATGAGTTCAGATGAAACGTGGTTTAATACTTAGAAAGCTCAATGTGGTTTAGTACTTAGAAAAATTACACATATCTATGCCTGTTTTTTTGAGCTAGAGTTTAAAAGCTAGTATAATGATAGTGGGAGGAGAAAATAGTATTAAGAGAAGGCACAGATCATTTTACGGGCTGCTCAAAACCAAATCTGGCCCAACAGGTTGGAACTGTGTTGGTATAACATGAGCTGCAAATATTCAGTTTTATTAAAAGTAATTGAAGAAGACAGTCCACACAATTATCTTGACTAAACTTTTGTGCTGTTGTTCTGAGCTGAAAAACACGGTTTATGGAAGACTTCATATTCATAAATTTGTTCTCAGAATTACTTTTATAAAACACTTTGAATAAACAGTAAAATCTTAGGCGACTGAGAGAAAATGATCCTTCCTGACCCTTGCAATTTTATTTAACAGAACACTTTAGAGCTGGATTTAAGATGGGTGAGAGGAAGGAGAAACATTCCTCTTAGTACTTCACACATATAGTGGCTTTTTCTCATTCCATCTCAAGGATCTCTACCTCCACTTTATGCACTGGGCAACTGAAACTTCTCCAGATGCATAGGACAACAGATTCAGGGCCATCTGACCCTGGCCAATGGCCCTGCAGAGCGCTAGTTGCTTCTGGTTAACAAAGTCAATGTACTAAATTTGAATTTGCAAGGGTTTGGGGACAACTGCAAAGACACCCTGCAAGACAGGCAAGAACATGTCCAACTGGTTATGAGAGTAGTCCTGATGGGCTCTAATTAGGGTTATTGGCAGCTATAACCCAATAGTTAAATGCAAGTCTTTTCCTGTATATGCTACTCACAGCCCAGTGACCACAAAGACTTCAATAATTTACACCCATCTGGTAATAAATCAAACCCAGAAATTACAGGAGTGGAAGAAGTTTAATTCTCAGCATTCATTCTTTCCTCTCTCTTAGTGATAATAGAATACTACAAAACATATTTACTCCCAAGTTAGTAACAACACAGTATTCATATATTTGGAGATTTCTGAATCCCAAATAACCAGAAGAACCAAGGGAATAATATCACATTAACATGACTTCTTTTAGACATCCACTAGATTTTTCTTCAGCCTTATATCAAAAATCCAGGAGTCATTTTTCACAACTTGACCATTTACCATGCTTCTGTTACTGCTAGCACTGGCAGAATAGGGAAATTTTCTGTCCGTCTGTTATTACAGTACAAAATTATTTGGTTATTAATCAACATTTCAGTTTCACTTACCACTATTCTAGTTTATTTCAATTTCTCAATCTTTTACCTAAAATACCTTTATGCATCGCTTTAATCTCACTGATTTCTTAAAAGTAATAGTCAAAATGTAAAATACATATCGTCATCCTTAAAAAGCCTCACTGGTAATGAAACTTCAAAGAAGTGTTTAAGTTATAATAACAATAAAACAGCAACCAGTAAATTCTCTATAGTTTTACTGGTAGCTAAAGACCTATAGCCCTCTAAAGATTATAAGCCATAAATAAGTATAAAGTTACTTACCACATTTTTAAACATTATTTATTAATAATATATCAGTCTGATTAACCTTATAAATATTTGCCTAACTCACTGGTCCTAAAAATAATTAGATATTAACTGCAAAGGGGTAGCTTCTAACAAACCTATTCCAAAGAAGTTTGAAAAAATGGCTCCCTAAAATTAAAATAACAAAAACCAAAGTTGACTCTTTTCTTCCTCCATTTTTTTTCCCAGAGTGGATAATTTTCAACAAGAAGGAACCATCTCAAAGTATTTTACATATGTTTGACTGATTTAAAGTTCCTATTTCCCTGAAAAAGGGAGCAAATAAAGGCACTGCAGTTTATAATATGAGTAACAGCAAGTCTGGACATGATCAAGGTTTGCATCAGGTTAACTGAAAAAGTTATCATTTAGTAACAACATTTGACATGGGGATCACTTATGTTTAGACACCTTACAAGAGATCCCCATATTAGATCCAAATATACAGAACAGGGACTGAGTTGGACTTAAATGATGCACCAGCACAAAGTCTGTATAACACTCGGTTCATGGTCAATGAGAAATACACACAACTGCTCATTAAAAAAGCTGCAAATCCTCAATATATAGAGGTCCTTACTGGATTATGCTGGTTTACCTGAACTTAAGTCTACCTTAATTTTTTTACTCTGTCCTTATGGTCAGAAGTTAACACTGTCCTTTGCTTCTTGATGGAGAGTGAAGTTCCACTTCTGGCACTAGCCCTCATTTTTTGACTGAGCAAAAAAAATCTATAAGATCATTAGGTAGTATAACAGACAGCAAATCCCCAGTCATACCAATGGAGCATGTATCCTACAGCAGGATTAGCAACTTTTTTAACAGCAAAGACAGACATACAGCAAATTGAATTTGAAGTTATTCATAGAAACAAACAGGGAAAAAAACCCCAAGCAAAATCAAAGCCTAAAATTATCCTTGTGAACCACACTTGCTTTACTTCTACAGGTAAAACTATTGCTCTACTCATAGTCATCTGTACCAGTGCTTTTACAAACTACTTTTTTTCAAGGCAAGCTTATTGCCTGCATACATTTTCTCACATCGTTTGTCCTTGAGGATTTTTCTTTTATGGCATCTAACAACTTCTTTTCCCCCTAGGTTAGTTTAATTAAACTTTTTCTAAAACACAAATACAAGAAGTTTTAAACAGCCACAATGCGAAAAAGTCTTAGAGAAAGCCCCTCAAAATTATCAGACACATAAACAATAATTTACAAGATAATGCCTACGTATTTCTTAAAAGGAAGAAAGAAAGATAACTCTGAAAATATGATTTTTGTTGTAAAAAGTTTCCACCAAGTTAAAAAGTATCTACTGTGGAACAATAGTCAAATAGAAAAACAGGGATATGGGCAGATGTTTTAAATCACTACTTATAATTACATAAAAGACTTCACATTCCACATCAGCTGGCACAGAATCACTCACTGGACAGCTGCTCAGGTTCTGCTTTCTCTTAAAGGTCAGCTACAAAGCTAAAATGAAAATCAAGCCCGTTTTAGACATATGAGCTGAATTCCCTTCTCCCCCATAACTAGACAAATGCTGCTCTGCTAGCCTCATACAGGTACCAGTTGTACACTGTCCTGGTTCTGGCTAGGATAGAGTTCATTTTCTTCCTACTACAGTGCTGTGCTTTGGATTTAGTCTGAGAACAATGCTGATAGCACACTAATGTCTTAGTTGCTCAGTAGCATTTACCCTGATAAAGGACTTTTCAGTCTCATGCTCTGCCAGTGAGGACGGGCACAGGAAGCCATAAGGAAGCAGAGACAGGACACCTGACCCAAACTATGTGTCCATACCATAGTACATCATGCCTAGTATATAAACTGAGGGAAAGGCGACTGGGACAGGTCGATTGCCGCTCAGGGATAGGCTGGGCATCAGTCAGCAGGTGGTGAGAAATTGTACAGTGAATTATTTGTGTTTCTGGGGTTCCCCTCTCTCTTTTTCTTGTCTCCCTTTTTGTTACAACAACTGTAAAGGTTGAACCTTATTTCAACCATTAAACTGTTCTTACCCCAACCCACAGTTCTTACCTTTTTTCCAATTCTTCTTTAAATGCTACTGGGGGGACAGGGGACAGAGCGAGTAAGCATCTGCGTAGTAGTTAGTTGCTAGCTGGGATTAACCACACCACACACATGCACTTCACTATCTGAGTGAACATATGCCCCCATGTATGGCAAATTAGCATACCTCTCCCTTCAGAAATGTAGCTATTAACTAAGGTGGGCAAATTGTCCACAATGAGCTTCAGGCAGCTCCTAGTCCACACCTCTTCCCATGAAGGCCCTAATAATCCAGACAGCCTGAGATATGGGGTTTGATAATAATGTGCCACCTCTCTATGACCCTCAGTCTCATTGAAATAACTGCTATTATATGATAATAGCATCACATGAAAATTACAATATTCCAGAGTATTTCAGCAAACCTTTGATGCATAGACATTTTCCAGAATTTCTACTCATACTGAAAAACATGCGTCTCTTAATAATTTATTTCAAAAGTTTGTGGACATGTCCTCCACATTCATTTAATTATGCCTCATCCTCCTGTTCAAAATCAGGACAAAAAAGAAAAAGCTTAAAAGTTCCATACATGTTCAAAGCTTAAAAGAAATTAATTAAAGAAATATCTATCTTACAATATTTTCTCAAGGGCTTTCCACATCTCTAGCCATGAAAGGAAGCTCTAAAATGAAGTGAAGAAATGGGTAATCATAATCTGCAGCTACAGATGTAGAAGGTCCACACTGGCACATACTCTGCTGTTTCAAGAAATGCATTTCCTCTAACAATCTGTGTGAGTTGTGCTGATTGACATTTAGATCACCAGCTTTTAATTCTATTCACATTCGTAAATATGCATCATATCACAGATTAAAGCATGCAGCTACTCACAATCCATGCTCTATTTATCAGTACCTTTAGTTACATTACATGTGTAAAATTGCACCAACGTAATCTGTATTGGAACCAAACTTCCCACTCTCCCAAGTACCACTTACATTTCTCCATTTTCTTGCAAGTGCAAAGCATAATGAGTTCCTTATGGGAAGTTAAGCAGACTTAAAATGTTTAAAAATAAAGACTGTAATTCATTAAGAAGTAGACTGCTATGGATTTTGTCTTTGAGACTAATTCACACTCAAGGCCAAATTCTTCCCTTAGATCAGAATGACTGATCTCAGTTTGGATATTCTACTCTGCTTAGAAACAAAGCTGTTTAGAGATTCACAGATGTACGGAACATAATAATTCAAAACCCAGATATAGCATCTGGTCCCGAAGGAAAGAGATCATTGTCAGGAACACCGATGAATACGAAAGGACACATCTCTGGTAGATTTTCCATATGACTCACATTCTGTGCAAAAGTAAAACCAAGAATTTTCCCCAAAGTATGAGGACCATCCCCCAAAAAGTCATTATCCCAAATTCAGATTACTCCCTTGCAGATCTCTGAGTGATAATTTGGAGCCTGAGCACCAATTCATGGCCCATCAGCCCAGCTAAGTATAGGTCATCAGCTATTTTAGGGTATTCCTTTAACCCTTCTCCATTTTGACCACCACTTTCCACTTTGCATAGGAAACACATGCCCTGATAAAAGATTCACCAGAAGTGCTGGACTGCAAATCTGCAATTCTGCTTGGAAACCACTTCCTTTACTCACGCTGATACAATTGTGCTGTTTAAGAACAGAATAAATTTGAAAAAGAATCTAAGGAGTATACTTCACACACAAACCAGATACCACATATCACCTCCGTGAGCTTTTAGTGGAAATCAAAGTGAAGAAGGCAACCAGACCCAACTCTTATAAATACACATGGCCCCACAGACAGGAACAGACAGGGTGTGTTGATACAGCCACCCAGTGGCCAACATACTGCCAAAACCTACTCATGGAACTCATGGCAAATGCTTATGTGTTCTCGGCCAAAATTAATGATTTTTACCCTATAAACGATTCACAGCTTCGTGTTTTCACATACACATGAAACTCATTACACTTTGCAGGTAGGTATCCTGAAGGATACCTTGAATGCAATACAAAACACACTACCCTCTGCTCATCTTGCAAAATAAGAGTCTCAGAACTGTACTGGTTAATGAACAGTACCTTTGTGTTTCCCAAGTTTTAAGAGATTCATCATCCACTGGGTTGTATGGAAAAGGCATTTATGAAGTTACTGGCTTCGTTGTGAACATTTTGCTAGTTACTACTGGTCTTGAACAGAATCAAAAGGAAGCCTTCAGCTTAACACTTATGATTAAAACCAGATAGATGTAGAACTGAAAATTTACCCTGCTGTTCAGATCCATGTAGTTCACTGGCTGTTCTCTGGCTTTCCAGAGCAGCCACAAATTCTGTGCCTTTGTTATGCTTCTATTCTAGTAGCTTCTGGTACCTCCCATTCACTCAGCCTGAAGACAGAGGTTTACTTAATTAAGTTTGTGAGAAACAGATGGAAAAAGCACATCAAAGAAAAGGCAGAGGTGTTTGAAATTATGAAAAAACAGAAGGTGGACATCTATATAAGAAAGAAAAAAGGATATAAGCATAGAATGTGAGCAAAAAGAGACAAAACCACTTCTGACTGCAAATATACTTCACAGAAACGTAGCTTTTTTTTTATCTAAAAAAAAAAATCAACATTAGGATACTTCATGCAAAACACTGGAATTTATTTTGCATTTGATAAATAGTTTGATTTTGACTGAAATACTGTTTTGCTAAACAAAATTTTCTCAGAATGTCTTTAAGAAATAGGATTGTTGTGATTTTCTTCCAAAGTGGAATGAAAACTAAATTTGAAATCCCACAGCAGTGTGATTAAACAGAAATTTCATCTTAAAAAATTTCTGTCCTCCACAGAGCTTTGATGGCAAAAATAGTTCCTGGCTTCTAATCCAATGACAATATTATAAGATTATGCATCTGTTATCTTTCTATTATTGCATATTACAGATGGCAGGAGCAGGTGAAAGGGATTGTCTATTAAAAATTATGTTTTCTAGATATATTGGCTCTTTTGCTGACAAATTTTTACCTGATACTGAAAACGGTCAAACATGAAAAACTGTATTTGAAAAAGCATTTACCGACACCAAGTGAGTCATGCATACATCATCATCATCAGACCTTACCCAGTAAGATCACACTTAATTAATGATTCTGCAGGTCTCATTCTTCCTGAGATAACTCTATTAAAGTGAATGGATGTATCTTACCTTAGATGTTTTAACCTCTAGAGAGAATGCTGCAAGCGAGGCTAAACAGATAGGCAGATCAGATGAATGAAACACTTTAGAATTTAGAAAGGTATTTATCAGATAAATTCCACTGAGGACGTTGGTTTCAGATTGCTTTTATGGTCCATTTTACTGATGTTACCTGGCAAGCTTTCCAGGTATAGCAGTGTGCATCAGGGAATGGTCCCATAAGCTACTATTTTACATGGCTCACTGTAAATAACCTATTGCATATAAACAGCAAGACACTTGATGGAGTCTCAAATGTTATTATTCTCACCAAAAGACAATAGTTCATTTTGCATTTATTTTATTCAAAGCTTTGAAGCAAATGAAAGTTGTTGTGAGACTATAAAAGCACTTCACACTTGGCATCTGAATGTAATTATGCCATTGAAAGAAAAGTCATACAACATTGATTACACTTAGGTTTATAACTCCAAACTGCTTTATGAAAGTAAATGAAACAAACACAAACACATCTCATATGCCGTAAGTGTCTCCAGAAGCAGAATCTTCTGGATAGGGGAATATGATGTGTATTAGTAATAGGAAACTCCAGTCAGAGAGGTACCACTACTCATCAACAGCACTGGCTCATTGTTACCACCAACAACAAAAGCATATGGGATTTTTCATTTGTTTGTTTTCCTGCAATCATATAACTTAATTTAAAAAACAAACAAACAAAACCACACACACAAAAAACCAAAATCCACAAGGTCAATGAACAGAGTCAATGATAGTAAGATGCGTATTTCAAGGAATATGCGGAACTGTTCTTTAACAATTATTCTATATGACCTTCTTGCATTTGGATCCTGAAAAAAAAAAAAAAATCACCTCAAAGTAGAATACGCATTATCCTCAGAATTACAATGTTCACCTATTAAAAAGATGGAGCAAACCTTCTTAAGCATGCAGTCCTGTCATTTACACTGACCTACGGGATTTTGACAGGGTTCCCTTGCAAGCCTGTTTAGTATAGAAATTCTTTCACACACAGTGGAAGAAGAATCAACAAGTCATGCAATGAGACAAAGGGCACCATCTACAAAGAGACAAAATCACAGTTTGAAAATAAAATAATTTTTCATATTTGAGAAGATGGGATTACATCTCCTGTTCAATTGTATCATATACAGTACAAATGCTTCCCGTCTCTCAGCCTATAAATCAGTGTTTCTTTGCAGCCTTCCTTTCAAACACAGGAGGAATATGAAGACAGATATATATGTCCTCAAACAACTTCCTTATCTTATTCATCAAGAGATAAAATAATTCCAAAGCCATAAAAAGTCTTCTTAACAAAAAAAATGATAGCCAAACAAAACACACTGCCGTAGGCAATGGCAATGTCTAACTGCAGAAAAAAATAAAAATAAAATTTCAAAGAGAAATCTCTACAAGAGAGCAAGAAGATGCAAAACCAGCAAATACCTCCATTTACTGCCCAGTCTTCCATCTACAAGTGCAATAATACAGTAGGACTAGGCAGAAACATACTCTTACAAACCAGAGGGTGACCACCCAGGCGCTGGCTACTGGAAATAACTTTATGAATACAACACCTCTTAATTCACCTAAATCTTTATGGTCGTCTCCAGTGTTTTTATTATAAAGGAATTCACTTTTACTTCAAATGGCAAGGGCAAAGTAAAGTGTTAAGTTTTCCAATCCGGAAATTGAGAGAAAGAAGGAATGGGCAGACTAAGGTAAGTCTATTTTTTTTAAAGCATTATTCAGAGCCCATTAGAGATTTCCTCCAAGCTTAATGGATTTTGGATCAGACGCGTGGAACATTTTCCAAATTGTTGGGTAGAGAATTGTATCTCTGATCTAAGCATATTTAAGTTTTAGTTTATTTACATGTCAAGTCCTTTCCTTTGTATTAGATATTAGAGGAGTCCAATGGGTAATAAGATAGGATACAAGGTTCAAAGATTCTCCCCTTATCCCTTCTCCAAAAATAAATAAATAAATAAAAATTTTTCTGGTGCAGGGATTCTAGACACTAAAAAGGAATTTATGCACTTATCAGAGGAATCACAGATGTTGTGACTCCTCTCCGAAAGTTCTCTCTTTTCTTATATATTTAGTTTTTCTCCCAATGTATTCCAAAAGCCACCTTTCTCACACGCAATGGTCCCTGTCACTTTTATGTGGAATGTTTTTCATTTATTAGCATTTCTTTCAATATTCAGGTTCCTGATTGCTCCAATGGTGGAACTCACAGTAAATGGGAAGAAGATGGAAATTGAATACTGAAGCCTTTCAGTATTCAGTTTCTATAACTAACCCTGATTTTGCAATGAGCTCCCCGCACTCAACTTTGGCTCTCAGGACCTGAGCTCTCCCAATATAACAAATGCTTCCCAGTGTTTCTTTATGAATGATGCCAAATAAAGGTTTTCCTCAGTGACCCCCTGCACCTTCCTCCCAAGAAATCTTACCACTGTCAGAAAAAATGGGCTGTTGACATTCAAAACTGTACTGCTAAGAACATGGCAGAAGGAGCACTCTGTTCCAATTCAAGCAACTGGTACCTACTCTTACACTCAATTTAAAAAAAAAAAGGGGGAGGGGGCAAAACCCAACAAACCTATTTCTTCTTTTTCTTAAGAACACATCATCCCCACTGCCTGTTGTGTGAAGAGTTTAGAAATTTGGCAGGAACTACCAACTCCTTGAGTTCCAGCCAACCCTCAGAGAGCAGAGAAGCTGGCTGTAGTCAGGATTCATTTCTGCTTAGAGCCAGTTCGACGCTTTACATCCGGTCGTGTTCAGTAAGAACTCGAACGACTACGGACTCACGAATAGTGTGGTTTATTAAAGCAACAAATACAGATTCGGAATTGCCGTTGATAAACTCCCTAACTGCATTAGCACTACAATCCAAAGCTAGCCAACGATTCATTGAACTCACATGGGAAAAACAATTGGTAAATCATTCCACCCGGGTATCATCCAACGTAGTCGGAAAAGCAAAACTTACCAAAGAGCTGTCCGTGCATTGGGGAAGAGAGAAGCGAGCCCTGTCCACTTATCTGCAAAGCAAGGTCGTATTCTCATCTGCCATGGAGAGGTTCAAATGCCAATTTTACACTTTTGAAAGCAGAGGAGGCAAGACTGTCCCGAAGTTACCGGTTGCTGCCGCCATAGATGGCGGGGGTGGGGGGGGGAGAGAGGGACAACCACTGTCTCACTTTGGTGTATTCCTTAGATGTAAATGAGAAATAATGAGCGCTTCTGTCAGGCACCACATGCTCTGTGGGTTTTGAGGAACACAACAGTGAAACTACCCATCGCTCCAGCTTCCAGCGGTAGTGGCATCATTAAAGGCTGGTAAAGGCATCATTAAGGGCCGTCAGACCTCCTCCTCACAGTCTAATCACCCTCATCAGCTGCACATCACCCTAATAGGGTGTTGCACCACACCTTGTTAACCCCTTCACCACATGTCTCAAGGCTTGATTCCAATGACCCCCAACAGTAGTTTTAATGACAGAGTCAATTTGAGTCAAGGGGGCTTTTTATGCTGAACATAAGAAGTTAATTGAACAAAACTTCTCTTAGAACATGTGGAAAGTAGCACATAACAAGACCACAGCAGGTCTGCTTAAGTAGTCACAGTATCTGTATCTTGTGATTGAGATCATGCAATGAAAACACTTTTCAAATTTCGAAGTCCTTCTTGAACAAAAATCTTCATAATAAGCAGCTTACAACCCAAAATGCCAATGCTACATGAGAAGCATTCCCTCTCATCACTTGCAGTTGCAGACTCTGGCACAAATGCCTAACCTCAGCTGTGACAGTTTTTTAAAGCAGTAAACATCAAGCAGGTCCAAAATCAGAACCTGACCTTTGTGATCCAGTAACCCCCCAGTTTACTGTAGAGCCAGCTACTTTCAACAGCAAGCAAAGGCAGGAGACTCTGGATTCTCACTCTCACTGAGCCCCGCATATTGCAGGACTCAAGACCTTGCATGATGGTTGATAATCAGCTTTTTGCCTTGAGATAGGGAATATCTACCAGATCCTAGAGAATTTCTGACTTAGAAAAGAAAAATACTGTGACACACAGCTGTTGAAGGTTAGTGACCCCTTGGATAAGACTACTGTTGGGGAGATTCCCTGGGTTAGTTCAAGAGACATCTTTACACAAGGGAATTATTTCACCTTTTTTGTAGCTCAGCTAGTATTTTTAAACTGTATTTGAACTCCATGTATTATTACAGATCAATTTCTCATTATGCTCCACTAAATTAATATTTCTAAGTGCAAATATAGACACCTGCAAAATTCTAACACGAAACCCAAGCAGGCCCACACAGTTTATGTTGTGGAGTGACCAAAACATTAAGTTTAGCACATGACATAGATGTCCCACATTTGAGTTTTCACCCACTGTCTCTATTAGAGGTTCATAACTTACATTTTAGTAAATCCATTGTTGGCCATTTGTTAAAAAACTTGCACAAAGTCTCTGAAAAAATCAACTTCAAAGAGCCAGTTTGGTGGATGTGCTGATTGGCATCAATCTTGGATACAGTTAAAGCTGAAAAGACTAATACACAGTTGAAGTCTGATAACCAGATCTGATGCCTCTTGCCTCAAGCCTCACAATTTAGTCTTGACTTGTTGAGGGGATGCCAGAAATAATTGTGGTAACACGTCTATAGCAGGGATGGAACTACCACAGCCACAAGCTGTAGAAACCGTAGTAAAATACTTCTAAAAAAATTCACTAAATTTTTCAACCTGTTATTTCCACATGGCTCCACCCAAGGCAAAAAAAAAACATGTAGAAGCCTACATGAACATATTTTCACAAGTATTCCCTCAGTTTCTTCCTAATTCATCATGAAGGAGTACACTTTATTGCTAGAGAGAATCCTACAATTCTGCAATTTAGACAAGGTAATTGTACTTGAAGTAGTATGGCAATCACATTACTAATACACTTGAATTTTCCTTTGTCATTTGTATGAGAAAAGGTAATAATTAACCTACAAATATAGTTTGTTTTGTATTTTTTAAGGTAGGGACACGTGCAAGATTTACAGAGAAACATTTTTCCTTTCAAACAATATGAAGATTAACTGGCATAGGACTAGTATCACAAGATTTTAACAACATAAAGGAAAAAAGCGACCAGAACAGTACTGAGCTCCAAAACAGAAGTAAAACAATCTCCAAAGATACACAGTTGATGAAGATAAGGTTAGTAAAAAATAATTTCAGAATAACAGACTCATGTAGAAAATGTAATCAAATTGAAAATGCTAATTCCACCCTCCCACCCCCCATAACTTCAAGAAAGTACTGAGTCGAGTTTTAACTAGAAAAAAAAATAAAATCTAGAGTTCTGGTCTTATCTACAAGTCTCTTTCTTAGTATACCTTTTTATGAATCTGATTTGATTTAGAAATGAAGCTCGACTTCATTTTCAAATGAATCAAGATATGATCTGCTAGGAATCCAAGCCCACAAAATAGAACTTGTTTGAAAGAAAAGGTCTGTGTTTCATGAGTCATTAACACATTCAAGCATTCTGGAAAAGATTCAACAGGAAAACAATTCAAAACCTCATAAGAGCATCATGCACACAGAACAGAAACCAGAGATGCAGAGAATGGAAATGGTAAACTTTTTTTTCCCCCTGAATCCACAGTTTTTTGACTCGCATTACATTTAAACTGTATACTATGTAAGTGTTGGGCACACTTAGTTTGAAAACATTGCAATCTTTTTAAGTTTTATAACAATTCAGCATTTTCTATTCAGAACTATTTTCTATTAAATGCTGTAATCTCATCTAGCAGTTTTCTTGTGCACTCAAGAATTAATGACCCAACCATTACCCTTCTCCTCCTACTCCCCCCACCAACCTGAAACAACAAATTAAATAACTCCACACATTGACTTCATTTCATAGGCTTAGCACATGCTCTGTAAAATTAAACAAAAAGGAAAAATGCACCATTATGTTCCTTATTAAATTTTAAGCTGTATAAAATATGTATGATTACATATGATTGTATGATTATGATTTAGCATGTATGATTATGATTTAGCATGATGCATGGATTTCTGGATTCTCTTAACATGTTAATGTACATCAATATATTTCATTATACTCATAATTCCTACTTAAAATAGTCAGCACAAAGACCCCATTTGTTGTGACATCATCCCAAGGCTATAGAGTCTGAACTGCCTTCTTCACAAAGAAACTAGCATTAGAAAAACAGGGTGGGTTTTCTGGGACACATTGTCATTTTACAATTTGAAGCGTTGCTTTAGGATGTTCCCCAGGGAAGAAGGAGAAGACAGTGATGTGAAATCACAATTTGGAACTGAAATCTTTGTTCCAATCCAAGGCATTCCACTCATATAGCCAACACTTCATTTCTGAAATAAATGTAACTTTATTGTAAGGTAAAATAAAAGGAAGCACTAAAAAAAAAAAACCACACACCAAAAAAAATCCAATCAGAGTTTTCAAAAAATGTGATGCTGCTCCTGTGCCTTGGCAAATAGGCAGCTGGCACCCACCTATGTTTTCAAAGATGGCAAACTGTACTGTATAAATAAAGATGGTTCAATTAGTCTTGATGGTCCAGGTTTAGATTAGCTTAGTTCTTAATTTAAATGGGACTGTAATTGGTATCAAGAATGGAATAAATATCACTTTCCTAGTACAGCAAAGATTTGACATGTTAGTATAACAAGATTTCTCCCCAAGAAGTCAAGTGTTTAATGTAATATTCTCAACTGCTGAGAAGTGGGAAGACTTCTCTCTTGCAATCTCCATGCCACAATGCCCTGGCTTCAGCAGTAGCAGTAATTTTTCTCCTTCTTAGTAGCTGGTGCAGTGCTGTGGTTTTGATTTTTTTTGGTCTGGGAACAGCGGTGATAACACCGATGTTTGTAGCTAGTGCTTAGAATGTTTAGACTGAGCAAGAACATT